>CM067501.1:23003518-23066462 GCA_034509495.1 Acestrorhynchus altus | reverse complement strand
CTCTCTCTCTCTCTCTCTCTCTCTCTCTCTCTCTCTCTCGTCTGTTGTGCTAAAGCACTGCTCTTTGTGGTGCACAGTAAATAAAAGATGAATATTTATGGTGGTGGCGTGTTGCCTGGCTGCAGACTTGCACAGGTTTCAGTGGAATTGATTTTTTTTACAAACTGTGTTTTGGATTTAATTCATTGCCTGCAAACATTTGCATAGAAATAATCTTTACAGAGGTAGGTTTTAGAGAAGGAAGGAGAGGAGGTGAAGAGAGGAGGAGAGGAGCAAAGTGGAGGGTGGGGTGGGGGGGGCGATTGATGAAATGAGGGGAGGAGAGGAAAAGAGGAAAAGAATAGTGGACGATGACAGGAGGGGGGGAAAGAGGAGAGCAAGCCAAATGAGTGAAAAAGATGAGCAGCAGTGAGGAAAAGAGAAGAGGAGAGGAGAGGAGAAGTGTGCGAGTGCTTCTAGAACACTTTAAACCATTCCCTTTTGCCTCGTAGTCGACTATCTCAAGCCCCCTGTTCATTCTGATCTTCTCCTCTTTCTCCTCCGCCTGAATTCTCACTGTTCCTCCAAACGACTCCTAATTCCACTGATCCTTTTCACCCTCGCTTTGGTTGACTGTGAAACACTGACTCATACCGCTTGTCTACCTGTCCGTCAGAGGCGCTCTCACACACACCATCCCGTCCTCTCTCTGATCATGTTAGTGGAACTATTACATTAGAGGAGCATCTGTCTCTGCTTCTGTCTATTCAACAGTCCGTCAATACGCTGGAGCGGCGCACAAAGCCATTCACACACATTCCGTCACGTACACTCGCGCGCAGCCCATCGACATTCAAACACATTATGATCAATGGGATAAACAACAGGCAGAGCTTTGTCAATTTTTAGATACGTGTGTATTGTAAATGGAAGCAATAGGGATATGCGTATCCTCTGTGTATGAATTACCATCGCAGACACGGGTTTATTCACAGACACTGCTCTCACTTTATTTGAACTGTCCCTTATGGATTGTCTGCAGATGCTCAAATAATTAACAAACTGTCTGCTGAAACTCAGTGATTCTCTATAGAGTCACAGTGATGTGCTAGAACAGCAGCCTGGTTCGGGGTTAGGAAGTGAGGAGATGTTTGTAGGCATGCAGCTGAATGTAACTTAATGCTGAGAGATAAGTGCCATCAAGTCCATAAGCATTAGACAGTGGCATATTTTTGGTTCTTTTGTTCCACCTTAAATATACACCACCTTAATGGATCTGTAATAAAGAAAGGAAGGTGTGCTTTTTTTGGAATGAGCCACTTCACTAGGTTTTAATGATCCGTTTAATCAAGAACGTTGTTTTCCTCCCTTGACATGCTCTGTCAGGCTTTAGACATGTACTGCAGACACTGCATTGTTCTTGCATTGCAAGTACGTTTGTCTTAGTATTTTGCTTTCTATGTACACTACCGTTCAAAAGTTTGGGGTCACATTGAAATGTCCTTATTTTTGAAGGAAAAGCACTGTACTTTTCAATGAAGATAACTTTAAACTAGTCCTAACTTTAAACAAATACACTCTATACGTTGCTAATGTGGTAAATGACTATTGTAGCTGCAAATGTCTGGTTTTTGGTGCAATATCTACATAGGTGTATAGAGGCCCATTTCCAGCAACTATCACTCCAGTGTTCTAATGGTACAATGTGTTTGCTCATTGGCTCAGAAGGCTAATTGATGATTAGAAAACCCTTGTGCAATCATGTTCACACACCTGAAAACAGTCTAGCTCGTTACAGAAGCTACAAAACTGACCTTCCTTTGAGCAGATTGAGTTTCTGGAGCATCACATTTGTGGGGTCAATTAAACGCTCAAAATGGCCAGAAAAAGAGAACTTTCATCTGAAACTCGACAGTCTATTCTTGTTCTTAGAAATGAAGGCTATTCAGATCTGAACCCCATTGAGCTGTTGTGGGAGCAGCTTGACCGTATGGTACGCCAGAAGTGCCCATCCAACCAATCCAACTTGTGGGAGCTGCTTCTAGAAGCGTGGGGTGCAATTTCTCCAGCTTATCTCAACAAATTAACAGCTAGAATGCCAAAGGTGTGCAATGCTGTAATTGCTGCAAATGGAGGATTCTTTGACGAAAGCAAAGTTTGATGTAAAAACAATGTTATTTCAAATACAAATCATTATTTCTAACCTTGTCAATGTCTTGACTCTATTTTCTATTCATTTCACAATGTATGGTGGTGAATAAGTGTGACTTTTCATGGAAAACCCAAAATTGTTTGGGTGACCCCAAACTTTTGAACGGTAGTGTATGTTTTGGGTTGTTAGCCATATACAAGACGTTATGTCATGGCATTTGTCTGAATCTCAGTATATTTCTTTCCCTGTTAGTTCTATCAGCAGTCCTGTATCATCGTATATGCTCAGGTCATAACAGTGCCTCCACCATGTTTGACTGAAATTTTATACCCTCCATTCTCGTGTTAATCTTGCTAGATTGAGCATTACGAGTGGTTTGTATTTTGAGGTAAACCTACTATATTTACTTTCATTAAAGCTTGATTTTAGACTTTGGCAATGATACGTCTACCTCTTTAATAGTGTTCATGACCTGACTCGATGCTATGAAGGGTTTTTCTTTGGCAGTGTTTTAGTTTACAGCGGAGTCTTTGATTAGGCCACTCCTAAATTGTCTGTCATCCCTCTTGTTTATTTCTTTTTCTTTCAGTTTAATTATAGGCTCTCTCACATGCAAGGAAAACACTTTGGAACACATGTAAAGAACTCCGTAAAGAGCTACCGATTGCAAATTCAGCACTTGGAATCAACTCTAGACCTTTCATCTCGTTCATTTTTCCATTAAATAGTGAAGCATCAGGCCACACCTGTCCAAGAAACTGCTTATCTATGAGTTGTCCAATAACCTGTGAGCCTGTGATTATGGAAGGACTGGGTAAAAATGGCTTTAAGTCCATTGAGGTGGTACACAGAGTCAAAACGATCAGCCTGGCTGTAGGATGTGACTGGGCATAACAGTGGATATTTGCTTTAATATACTTAATAAAGTTATACTTCATCCACCTTCTTATCTACTTCATCCTGGTCAGGGGTGCAGTGGGCAGGTACAATGCCTGGACAGGCACCAGTCCATTGCAGGGTACGAAACACAACCAGTCACTCACACACTCGTATCACCAGAACAAATTGCTCACAGTTAGTGAGCAGGGATTTGAACCAACAAACCCAGGCCCCTGGAGCTGTGTGACACATGTGCTGCCTGCCTTGCCTTGTTATTTCAGATGAAGCACTCAACAAATCACGTTAATCATATTAGGAAGGTTTTATATTTAATTCTTAGAACTCGAGAACTGCACTTTGCCGGCTGTTTTCTATCTCAAGATCAGAGTAACCTGCAGACAGGAGTGTAGATGCTCAACCTGCATGCAGACTCTTACTGAACTACGTGAAGGGGACGGGGTTGATGACTTCAGTGGCTCAGATATTGGGTTATATCTGACAAAACAGGAAAGGCAAGGGTTGTTTGCTCTCCTTCTTTGCCACACAGTGTTTACATTTCTGAATAAAAGAAGGGATTATACTGATACATACATATACTAGGTTTGTTTTTTTGCTGTTTTAATTGTTCACTCAGGTTTTTTGATCCAGTTATTACTGTAAATATTCTTGTCAGTCTAATCATTACCAATAATTGATCAAAATTATTTTCAATTCAACAACACTCTGCATTATCAATTTCCACCAGGTTTTCTGAGAGTTTTTAAGCAAAAATACACAACAAAAGTGTAAAAAAAAGTACATTTTTGGTCGAATTCATACAAATATTTAAACTCTGTTAATATGTACAAATGAAGACAAATTTAAGTAGCCTAGGATCTCCTGACAATAGCAACATTTGACATGTATGACTGTCTCATATCCCACAAAATTACCTTTTAATGCTAAATACTGCTAAAACTGAAAATGAGTGTTGTGTAACATTTAATGCCAGTATATAGGTTTTGAGTCAACATTGCTGAGTACTAAAGTAATTGAAGGAGATGTTAATCACTTGGAAACGCATCTACACTGAACCGTTTACATACATTGTTATGAATCACATTCTTTGTTATAGTGTTTATCCAGTGCAAACAGCACAGGGTTTGTGCTGGTTTAACTAATGTGCCTCTTATCGGTTAATAAGCTGTGAGCTCGTTTGTAATCGTGCTATCTTCAGTAGCCTTATGTCTAGATGAAAGAGAACTGCAGTGAATTGACAGTTCAATTCAGAGTTCCACCTACAGATGAAGGCTCTCTTGGAATGACATCATCAGAATGAGACGGAGCGGCCCACAAAAGTGCTGTACAAGTTGCTGAGTATAAGCGGGGAGGGAATTTCATGCTAGGTCAAACAGCCCATCTGCCCACTGTGTCCTGTGTGTGGCTCCATTGGCAGAGCAGTTCCAGTCTGCAATTTGCAGCAGGATGGCGCTGCGCTGGCTGTCTGACTTTTCCAAATGGCTCCTCTCACCGCCATTGACTCTAATGAAATCGGACTATTAGGGCCACTTGACACCATGCTAATGGTGGTGACTTTCTTTATGGAGCACTGATAGACACCACAGGATCACACCTCCTTACGTCACACCGGAGACCTTCTCTGTGCACGCGTGCACACACACACACACACACACACACACACACACACACACACACACACACACACACACACACACACACACACACACACACACATTCCTAACCTGTAAGTTCTTTCTGTTGAGCTCTGTCGGCTCTCAGTTTTGCCATTCCATTCTCTCTGTCTCTGTCTCTCCTTCACATTTTCACACACTTTGACTGGCAGCTGAGCTCCAGTTATTGACATGTGGGGTCTTTTATTACGTGTGGGTGTAGGAATGCATCTGAAGAGTGGGGTGTGTGTTGAATTACAGTGTGTGTAAGTACACTGCCCATCAGTTTTCGAGACATCTGGCATTTCAGTGTTTTTTTTGTCGTTGTTTTTAACAATATCTAAAACCTGTAAAAACAGGTGTCTGTTTTTGCAATATTTGAAACAGACACCTGTAAGTGTTGTCCCCTGGTTGTGATGTCAGCACACATCTTTTTGGTGTTTAAAGGTGCCATAGATTGCACTGATTCCATTTTGTAAGTTGTTGTTTCATGTGTAAATAGTATGTGAGTTTGTTTGGACCAAAAATATGCCCAGATGAGATTTTACAAACCTGTTTACAAGACTGTAGGTTTGCCTCATAATATAGTACTATGATTGCCTCTGATTGGCTGGTTTACAGCACAGCAGCAGGTCACACAGACACTTAGCACCGTAAGAAGACCATTGTAATTTCTTCTTACACAGTTCTTAGATAGTCAGACGTTGGGATGTGCTGTTGTCCTTTCCTGCGGTGTGTGGTTAGCTGAAGAGAGATGGTAAAGATGATTAAAATTTCTCCAATGAAAGACAGACAACACAATGGATGCAACGGGTCCGTACAGCTTTTGATCTGATTATGGCAGAAAAATAGAATTTTCTCTGTTTGTCCAGCCACTGAGAGACATGGACAAGGTAATGCAAGTAGCCTAAATCTGATGAATTGGTTCACCGACTGTAACCATTTATCTCCATTAGTGAGCACACAATCCATGATTCATTTTCATCCACCTGAATTTAAAAGTGGCTGTAAAGCGGGAAACACGGACCAATCACAACGTTAATTTTGGCCGTGAACAAAACGAGCCAGATCTTTAATAAAACTGTTGGGTAGGTTGGGAATGTTGTTATTCCAGGTTTACTTTTTAGTGAAATGCCAGCAGTGTTGATGGTTCATTTTTGTTTTCTGTACCAAATGTACTGTATTTATTCAACTATGCCAAATAAAATGCAACGTTTTAGTTCTAGTGCTCCGTTTAAACATTTTTCTACAGTAATTTGTAAAAGCAATATCTGGAATCAGTATATAGATGGAACCTATGAGGAATACAGTTTGATTCATTTAAATTAGAGTGAAATATACCCTAAATATCTCAATTTGTTTGTAAAAAAACAAAAAGTTGAAAGTACAAAAGAAAGCTCCTCCACTGCTGATGAGGACTTAAAGCAGAGCCTATTACAGAATTACACCGGGAACTGATAACACTACACTGCACCCCAAGGTGAAGGCAAGTTCTGCAGTCTTGCATCATTTTTATGGCTAAAGTCAATTGACCTTTGTCCAGTTGGTTTCTCTTGTTTTTTGAACTGTGATTTGCTGAGGCCAGACAGTCGTGAGCGCGGAGGGATGAAAGCTTGGTAATGATGAGCATATGTCAGGTAATGGCGAATAGGAGGAGGCAGAGCAGGCTTTCACTTCTCCTTCTCCGCCTCTCCACCTTTAGCAGCCCTGACGCCCAGCTACAATTAAACTCGTCTCCAATTCAGCTTCAATTAAAACCACAATTAACGGCTTGACTTTCACGGCCAGCCCACTGTAGCGGGAGCTCTCGTCAAAGTCATGTTGTTCTTTTAATTGCTCGCGTGATTTCATGGCCTCCTGCCTTTCCTGCTTTGTAAATCTCTGTCTCCATAACTCCTGCGCCATATACGAATGGCGGAACAGATTGAATTAAAACAATGAAGGTCTAATAAGATAAAGCACAATCAAAATAGATTAACCTTTCCACGCCAAGACCCTTCACCTCTTCCCTCTCCTCTGGCGTCGTGGCGGAACGTTGGTCCTCCAAAACTTTAATCTTCATTACCTCCTTTGATTTCTTCTTTGTACCGCTAAAGGAAATGCATAATTTACACCCTTTGAAGTTCTTCCAATGATACTGACAACATGTTACCTTTAATCTCAGTACCCCCGGAACATTAAATATTTAGCCAATACTGAACAAAGGATAGGCAGGACCATAACATAAGCTTTTTACCTTTTTGACTTTTTTAAACATCATATGCTCTACATGAAGCTAGTGAGAACCAATTAACTTCAGAGAGAGGGCTGTTTTTGTATGGCTGGTTCTTGCACTTGTTTTCCCCCCTACGTACGAATCATGTCATTACCCTTGAACAAGAGGTGGAAAAGTAAAGTGCTCGCGCTAGCAAAAAGCAGCAAAGTATCTGTTTGACTTAAAGGCTAAGTGGCTAAGCATCTCCCCGTTGCGCAGGTAATTCAGAGGTAAATTTGCTGAAGTTATTCACTTCCCCTCATCCTGCTTTAGCTTTTCAAATGAGCCACGGGATGGCAACGTTATGTCTGGATTATGTTAAACCCTGTGCGTGCGTGTGTGTGTGTGTGTGTGTGTGTGTGTGTGTGTGTGTGTGCGTGTGTGTGCGTGTGTGTGTGTGTGTGCGTGTGTGCGTGTGTGTGTGTGTGTGTGGAGGGGATGTCGTGGTATTGACGTTCTAGCTCACTTTGGGGAATAGGAGCTGTAGTCTTGATCCTTGTTTTTGATTATGATGGCTTCCTCCACGCAGGAGTGTGTGTGATGGGAATGCTCAATGTGTATGTGGTGTGACATGGTCAAAGCAGTCCAGTTCCTCCTGATCAGTTCAGGTTTATTTGGATTCTTTTGTAAATTAAGGCTTAAAGGACTCTCCGATTCCTCCTTGATTTGGTTCAGTTCAGTTGTTTTTTAATTATTTAAAATACAATTTGATTATTTTTATTTAGATATTTATTACTTGAGGAATCTGTTTACACAAATTTACATTGACAATATAACATTTATTTTTTTGATTTATAGTCAATGAATTTTGTGCTTTTAGATGTATTTATTTTTTAATGATTTTTAAACATTATTTTTTCTGCTGTTTTTTTATTGAATATTAATATATGAAACAATAAATACAATATTATTCTTTAGAATTATATTTCAGTGTTCTAATCTAAATGAAGGCTCTGCAATACACTTATTTTCACTGCTATCCAACAGTGAAGCTGATCTCCTCCTTGTGTATGTTCCTACTCTCTAGCCTTCCCAAGGGCCCTGTAGAGGGAGTTCTAATGCTTATTGGAACACACTCTCTGACAAAGTAGATGTGATGATACAATAGCATGATTTGCTCTATTTTTGTCAGTGTGGCCATAGTGTGAAGGAACCATGAATAATTAAAGACTTCCTCTTTCCATCACTCCTGAAATAGACTATAATAACACACACAAGTGTGAACAATTAGCATAGAGAGTGATAGAGTGGTCCAGCTCCCTTATGGAATAGCTTTCAGGAAGACACACACACACACACACGCACACACACACACACACACACACACACACACACACGCACACACACACACACACACACACACACACACACACACACACACACACACACTTAAATGCTTTTCAGCAGAGGCTCATAAGCTGCACTGTCTGTGGGATTGAGACCAGGGGGCATAGCTCCTAGATGCTCGCTGGTATATCCTGCTCAAATTACACTGCATTGTGTTGCTCATTTTCCGACACATTTTGCTCGCTGCAGTTTACATTGTCTCATAACCATATCCTCAATTTCCTACACTGGAAACCAGCAGCTCCGTTCAGCTCGAAATGTATACATAATGTTTAAAATATATCTTAAACAAAATGTATGACATATTTGGTAACGCCCCTTTTCTTTCTGAGCTGAGCTGCAAAGTCCATTATTTATTTATTTATTTATTTATTGTGAGTTAATCAACAAATAATGAATCAGATCTTAATGTCTTTTTCGTGTCTGCAACAATGAAGACTTTGCAGCCTGATCTCGAAAATGAATCGGTATATATGTGACTGAAACGGCATTTCAGAAATTGTACAATGTGTGCCAAATCAATTAAATTTGATCTTAAATATGACCTTAGGCCTAAGCTTAACTCTAACCTTAACCATAAAGTAAACTTAACCTAACCCTTATTCTAACCCTAACATTAGTACAATGAGAAACTTCTGTTTCTGGCCATTCTTTTCTTTTTCTAAACTCCTTATTAGGGAAAATCAGCATGCTGTGTTGACGTAGTGCCACCAGTTGATGGGAGCTTGTTGTGAATTGTAATAGGTACGATATGTAATATGTAAATATTTGAAAATGTTGCAAATGTCCGGAAAATATTGCAGAATATTTTTTGTCATATGTGCATATTTTTTCAGACATTGTTGGATTATGTGCACAGCTGCTCTTCTGCTCTGCTCTGCGGTGCTATTTGCTCTTTTTTCAGTCACATGTTAATGTGATGAGTAAACATCAATTTATTTTATTATAATCTACAGTATTCACCTCTTCTAATTATTATTACAGGTGGTTCTGTGGTCTTTTTCCCACATTTTCGAGCTGTTCCGGTGTCAGAGAGCATCCTACTATTTTGGGATAGGATTAAATAATAAATTGTGACATAAATGAGAAAAAAAACAATAAAACACACCAGAAACAACAAGGCCCTACTTATACACTCTCTCTCCCTCTCTCTCTCTCTCTCTCTCTCTCTCTCTCTCTCTCTCACTCTCTCTTTCTCGCTCTCTCTCTCTCTCTGCTCTCTCTCTCTCTCTCTCTCTCTTTCTTTTCTCTCCCTAACGCCTCATTAGAAGCTGTCTCTATGTGCACATTCATTTATAATGCTGCATATGCCTATCCTCAGGCGCTGCATTTTTCTGCTCTCAATAGTGCATTGATTTCCTGTATGACTTCATCTGCCTAATACCCATCGGCTCCAGGCTCTTCTAAACACACACACACACACACACACACACACACATACACACACACACACACACACACACACAGCGCATAGGTAATTTCTTTTACCAGATTAAGAGTAGAAAGATTCAAGAATAACTATAACACACGTGTTTTATTACAAATTAAACAATATGAAAATAATTTCATATCTCCAAAAAGGACAAACAGTACGACACACGCTTCTGAAACCACCTTGCTACCGCTGGGCCTGCCGCTGCTCGGGAGTCCAGTGGATGAATATGCACACAAGCATAAGTGCCACTGTGTTTGCCATGTCGGGTGTGTAATAGCCAGCTATGGCTCAACAGCAGGGGCAGCAGTGGAGCTTTTCCTAATGAAGGATCTGACGTTTCCCGCTGGCCCACTGCATTCATCAGGCTGCTCTCTCTCTTCATTACACCTCAACACCAGCTGCCAATGAGAATGCGGCGTCCATACATTAGTCCTGTGTGATTGGCCTTCAGACTGTGAAGGGCTTGATGACTTTAGGATCGCACAGGACTCATCCTGCTAAGAACAGTGGGGTGAGATTGGTGAAAGCACTGTTGTAAAAAATGACAAAGCAGCTTTTGGTGTTTGTTTCCATGTGACACGAGGGAAAATATAAATAGGCGTGAAATATTGTGACATTTACAAGCAGGAGGAAAAAAGAGAGATATGCTAATGGTTGTTCTAGCGGTGTTAAAGTATATTGCCAGCTTTTCTGGCTCTGTGTGATCTATACCTGCAGCCTCTTTGCGGCTTTCACACAGACTCACCTCGTGCTGAATAGAGGGCGTCGTGTCTCTAATAGATAAACATGTGTTCTGATATTAGCTAAGTTGTTTCTAGTGTGCCTTAGAGCGGGATATGACAGTGTGTGTGTGGAGGGACTACTTTCTTCATGTTCACTGATTACTCCTGCTCTGTGCAGATGAAGCATGTTTGCATCAGGTAAAATGGCAGTTCTTCCCCTGGAGCCAAATCATTATTATCCTCATTCTGAGCCTTATTTATTTAGCAGTTTGCCTGTGTGTGTGTGTGTGTGTGTGTGTGTGTGTGTGTGTGTGTGTGTGTGTGTGTGTGTGTGTGTTTCTTCAGACTGTTTAATCTAGTCTTGAGGCACTCTGGGGGCGGGGGGCGGGGGGGGGGGTTGAGATAGAAAGTGTGTATGTATGTAAACTTCCGACCACACCTACATATCTATACACAGTCATCATGGACGTGAATATCGTGACCATGTTAGGGTTTCAATCGTTTTGGAACTGGGCCAGAAAAAGAACAATTGAATTGATGATCTTGGAAGCTGCAGTTGTTTAAAAATGGGTCCAAGAGCCTGATTTGTGTAAATCTCCTGTCCTTTTCAGCTCTGCGTTGAGCTCCTTGGACTTTCTACTATGTGACGGTCAATTCAGTGAGTGCCGTCAAGCTTGCTGAGACCGAGATGGACCCCTGTTTAAGTTTTAGGGCACTAATGAGTATGTCAGCCATTTTGCTCGGCGTGTCCAAATTGGAAAATGGAATTTGAACATGATTTGGTGGGTAAACATTGTAGCTTACTCCATGATCTGTATATGGACAAGAATGCAACCATGAGTCTCATTACTAAGCAACACAGTGGAATGAATGGAGCTGATGACACTTGCTCCTATAGGTGGTGAGCTAAGCCAGTGATAGTTAAGATCCACTGCACACTGTGTGTGGATCTGAAGTTCAGATGGTTTCTCATTAATTCATTAATGGGGTGCTTATGTTTGTAAGCAAAACTATCAGCAATTATTCCAGAGCTTTACTAACTTTAGTTCAGAATTCAGTTCATGTGTGTGCACTTAAAACACTGCTCATGTGTTTATGTGACCTGTGCTGACACATGTTGATATATATATATATATATATATATATATATATATATATATATACTACCACAATATTGGAAAAAACAACCCCTGAAAAGTTGTACTTTTTAATATATTCACATCGTTCAAATGTATGCATGTACCCTGGTTATGTGTATATTTTTGTATTTTGCAGCAATTTCTGGTGTCCCTTTCCATCCTGCTACCCTGGCATTCCTCCTCCCCCCACATAAAAACATAATGGTTTGAGGAATGTGACTTCTTGGAGGAAGTGACTGCTTTGGTTCCAACGGAGGAAAGATCATCTTCCCTCTTTTCTGAATATTAAACCTTTACAGCTGCCAGATTACTCATTCAGGTTTCTCCAGTTCAACACTTCAACCTTGTTCATCCTTAAAATCTTAACGTAGCATAGGCTTCGGCCCAGTGTTTCTCAACCCTGGCCCTGGAGGCACCCCTACTCCCAACATACCTGATTCAACTGATCTGTTCATTAACAATCCCTTCAGAGTTGCTAAAACATGCAGGGCAGGGGTGCCTCCGGGACCAGGGTTGTGAAACGCGGCTTTAGCCGTTTCCCACAAAACACTCAACCCTGTGAATTTTGGAATGTGATGGGCTTGAATGGTTATTGCAGAGGGGAAGGATTGTCACCGTTTTTGTCTTTACACAGGGCAGCCCATCCTGAAAATGACAAGTATTTTTTCAGTTTCGATTAAAATGGAACCCTTTAGTTAGGTTCTCGGGTCAGCAGAAAACACTGGACCTTAGTGGTTTCAGTTTATTAGAGATTGTTTTTCTGGCAGGATCAGACACCATTTGGCTCTGAGCATGACCAGCTCAACTGGTGATGTGTAGAAATGTGTATTTTACACACACACACACACACACACACACGCACACACACGCACACACAAACATGCATGTGCGCGTGCACATACACACACAAAACCAGAAAAGGCTTTTTCATTAGCCTGACCTAACTAGCCAAGAGACTAATTAGCATTTTTATTTAAATGTTTTTTTTTTTTAACTTGTCTTCCTTCTGCCTAATTATTTCTGTTATTTCAGTATCAGACTTGCTTTGATGTCCCAATTCTGTATTTAAATAGTCTGAGATTTTCATCACATCCTCCCACTGTGGTTTGTGTGTGTGTGAGAGAGAGAGAGAGAGGGAGAGGGATAAAGAGAGAGAGTGAGTGAGCGAGCTGTGTAAATTGGAGGATTCCTCTGAGGCAATGAGGAAGGCTTATTTCTTGGCTTTGGAGATTTGTACATGTGTAAATGTAGTTTGTTAGAGAGCTCCCATACACACACACACACACACACACACACACACTCCAGACACACCGCGCACACACGCACACACACACACACACACACACACACACACTCACATTCATGCTCCGCAGACATTATATACTCTTTATCCTGAGGGGGGCGCCCTCAGACACACACACACACACACACACACACACACACACACACACAGAGCCACACAAATGGACACACACACACACTGTGCTCAGTTTCAGCCTATTACAGCAGATGTGGGACCAGCTCTTAAACAGCCCCATAGCTTTAGCTGCTGAATAGGAGACATAGAAACTGTCTTCAGATCTTCAGATCCAGTAATACAGAATTGTTCTGTGGTCATTTAATGTGTGAGTATTTCATAAGGCACGTGTCTGTGTGTTCTGAAGACGAAGCTGCTCCTGCAGGTGTTATTAGACACTTGTTTTCTCTTTGCTTCTTATTTGCTGTCTCATTTTGTCTTCAGCAATTCTCTGCACACAGTACATGATATAGTGCTGCTGAAATAGGCATTTTGTGGTAGAACAAAACACCAAAGAGCACAGTTGGAGGAGCACATGTGGAATACAGAAGAACATAATTTAGAAGTTAGAAGAACACAGCCACAACACCTGTAGAACACAGAAGAACACAATTAGAATAACACAGAAGAACGCAGTTAGTAGAACACATGTGAAAAGAGCATAGTTAGAACGCATGTAGAGCAGAGAGGATAATAGCACAGATAAAAGAGCACATTTTGAAGTGCACAGGTAGAAGAACAGTTGGAAGAGCACATTTAGAACATAGAAGAACACAGTTAGAAGAACACATGTAGAGCACAGTAAAGCATATTTTGAAGAACACGCAGAACACAGATGTGCGCAGGTGGAAGAATTCAGAAGAGCACAATTTAAAGAACACCGTTAGAAGAACACATGTACAACATAGATGCACACAGTTTGAAGAACAGCGAGAAGAACATTTTATAGAACCCATAAGTGAACAGTTAGTAGAGCACAGTTGGAAGAAACGGTTTTGGAGAACATATGTAGAACACAGTTTGAAAAAACAGTAGGAGCACATGTCGATCACTGAAGAAACAGAGTTTGAAGAACATTTATAGAACACAGAAGTGCACAGTTTGAAGTACACATTTTGAAGAACACAAACGAGCACAGATGAACACAGAAGAACACATGTACAGTTAAGAACACAGTTAGAAGAAAACATAAACACATAAGAACAGTTTGAAGGAAACCATTAGAACACAAAATTGCACAGTTAGAAGAACGCATGTAAAACCCCGAAGAGCACAGTCGGAAGTGCACAATTAGAAGAGCACAGAACAAATGTAGAACACACAGCATGCTTTGAAGTAAAGAGTTTAAACACAGATGTGTAACTTAATGGCCTAATAATTCACTGGCTTAATAATCCACTTTATATTTCATTTTCTTTCTGGCACAAAATCACAGCATTTATATTTGAAATGCTTATCGTTTGCGTAATGTAACATTAGGTTGTAAGCATTTGGTTGTAAGCACTGCCATAGTTTCCGGTGAGCACTGTTTACGGTGTTTGATATGAAGCTCTGGCACAGAGAGCCACTGTGTGAATGAGTGTCCATCTCTGAGTGGGCAGGCCGGTGCTTTCTGCAGGCTAGAGATGCCAGGGCCGGTCCATCTGCCTGACTTATAGCCGTGGGATCACACTCTCACACAGCCTGCGAGGGCACATTGGCACCGGTTTCAAAATTATACAGTGTAAAACTATCATCATGTATTTTCATAAAGATGAAATATTACTATCTGTGCTCACTTACAAGGGTTTTATTAATGATGGGCTGTCAGACCAGAGATGCCCTGCATATTCGCATATTAAACAGGCAGGAACAGAAATGCTCCTTTTATTGCCTCCAGACATAAATCAGCGTAACATGTCGCCTCATCATTTATGCTCCCCCCGGCCAAGTTCTCTCTTATTTAAATGAATTGGCGGAGGGCTTTGATTGGCTGGGTGGCATGGCGGCAGGTTTAGTCGGGGTGATGGGGTGACACCGTAGCTGTTTAAATTGATATACTGTTTTTCTATTAAAATTGCTTAGGCTTCCTCTACTCTGCTTAGCCATTTTTCTCTCATTCTCTCACTGCTCATCATCTAACCCTCCAGCTGTAGCTGGCTGCCTCACAGCAGGGTTGATGTCTACCTAATGAATAGTACACATGCTTCTTAATTCGGAATCTTTTTGGGTATCCTCATGGTTTGTTGTCAGTGACCTTATGGTAACGTGTGGTGCGGTTGGTGTGGCACAACATAACAACACCAGCGAGACTGGGGTTCGATCCCCTGTCTGGGCAACTGTGCTGCGCTACACCATTAAGAGTCCTTGGGCAAAATCTCCTAAAACTACTCTGGCCCACATCTGTAATACGAGTATCCCTCTAAGTTGCTCTGGATAATGCCGTAAATGTAAAACGTGTTTAAGTGCTTTGCCTTCTAGTAGGCAAGGCTAGAATCCAGAGACTCCTCATGCTTATTACAAAGTGCTTTTGAGCATCTCATAAAGTACAATTACTGACTATTAATTTGTTTTTTTTGATGTATACTTAGGAAGTATACGACTCTCTGGGAGTGAAAATGCTCAGATGTTACAACGCTTTTATTTTGCCTCAGAATAAAGCACACTGATGCTCGTTAATGGTAAGCTCTACATTTATTGGCTGATTTACAGCAATGAGACTAGCACAGCTTAGCCTAGCTTTTAACTTTGTTACAAAATTTTTGGAACAGTGTTGCTGTCCTCTCTGTGCCCTCTCAGTGTTACTGTCTAAAGAGATTGTTGTAGCTGTTTATCCATTATAGTCTTGTTTCTTTAAACTATCTTCATTTTAACATATATATCTTAAAATAAAATGTTTTACCTCAATTTTCATTTTTCCAAATGTGAAAAAACAACAATAATCATCCCGTTCCCCCAAATCTGGCCAGTTTTACTCTCTCAGACTCCAGCTGCCAAGAGCATGACCCGGGATTCAAACCTGTGATCCTTGGATCATAATGCTACTGAATTAGGCTGCCGAGCCACTTTGAACCGTAAACACTTTAATAAAATACAAAAGTCAGGTAAAGTCAAAGTTTTTGGTGTAGTCAGAAACGGTGTTAAATTGAACTTCTTTGTATAGATTACTTACCATGAGTTAAAGCTTACAATGTAAATATCTTATAAACCTTACAACTTAGCCCTTCTTGGGATTTTGAGTAGGCGTAAATTGTAGGAACATGGCTGTGTGTGTGTGTGTGTGTGTGTGTGTGTGTGTGTGTGTGTGTGTGTGTGTGTGTGTGTGTGTGTGTGTGTGTGTGTGTGTGTGTGTGTGTATAAATATCTCTCAAATCATGCAACTATGTAAATAAATATATAAACATATACTCATTTACAAAGACTAATAAGTAGCCTTAATAGATGATAGAGTTGTGGGTTTGATGTTCATTATGTGAGAGTACTCACTGTGTGTGTGTGTGTGTGTGTGTGTGTGTGTGTGTGTGTGTGTGTGTGTGTGTGTGTGTGTGTGTGTGTGTCTGCATGGATGTGTTAAAGGCAGAGTTCAGACTCCATCTTTATCTAACGCAAATGGCATTTGTGTTTGTGTCTTTAAATCATCTCCATTTTAAGAAAAGACATTTTGGCATTTTGGCCAGTTCTGATCACAATTGTTGTGTGTAAGTTTTTGTTGTGTGTGCTTTGTATAGATCACTTACTCACTTACTATGAATTTAATCTTCCAAAATGTTCCCATAGCAGGTTTTGAACGGTCCATGGTGCTCCTGATAATTTGTCCTCCTTCAGTCTGCATGTGCAGACAGTTCAAACATGATAAAGCTGCCAACATGAGTTGTTCATCATGCTCATGTGTGCTCCTGCCATGGGTTGCCATTTTTTTCCAGATCTCCTCCTCCTCTCACTTAGAGACTTGTGTTATTATGTACCACATTCCTTGCAGTCATGCAGCACTGTTATTAATAGCGCGCTTTTACCATCAACTGCTTCAACTTTATTAATGACACTTTTCATTTAAATCCATCAAAGCTGGTAGCAGAATGGCAGAAAGCACTATTATTTTTTGCGCTGGTGTGGGGCTAACACTTTAGAGTCAGAGCCATTTATCTTGTGACCTAGAATAGATTTAATTAACAGCCCCACACACTGGAGCAGTGCAGGGGCACTGACTGCATTACTCCTGCTGGAGAGCTAACTCAACCAGTTTAGCACACCAGCTACTGACTGTCTGCATTACTTCCTCACTCTGGGAGCTGGGTTGTAGAGTAAATAACATTGATCTCCATCCATTTAAGGTCGATTGTGCCATTTTTTTGCTATGGCTTTAATTGTATTTGTCCTTAACATTCACTTTGTAGGCCAACTTTTGGAGGTAAGCAGTCTGATTTTATTATTAAGTTACCAATTCACCAACAACCAACACAGTAAAAGTTGTAAACAAACTGATTTTTCCATTGGAATATCCAGGATATTGGTTTCCATTTGGAAAAGTCTACAAAGTCTTATAATCCTTATATTGACCAGTCAGTTTTTCACACAAGGTACACACCAGATTGTGGGATCTGGGTAAACACGATTAGAATTAAAACTAAAAACTATTTTTTGTTAATAAGCATGTATTACTGTCAGCTATCTATTTCTTCCAGGCTGTGTTGTAATGTATATACTTACTGTCAGTCAAAAACCTCATACACGGTATGGACAAAAAATGGTTATTATCCTGCTTTTATTTCCACTGTCCAGCTTTGTTTTGAAACATTATGGTGAAGATTTGGTTGCATTTAACCAATGACCAACCCACATCATCCCCATCTCTTCAACTCATTCAAAAAGTACTGAATGGAACACCATCATTCTTGAGAACACAGTTGCACTGCTCCACAACTGAATGCTGGGGGGGTTTATACCCCTTTAGTCCAGACCTGGCATTCGACATGGTGCCAACAGTTTCATGTCCTCCAGAGACACCAGAGGTTCCTATAGATGCCTGTAGAAACTCACATTAAAATTGCAGGTACAAGATTTTTTTGTGTGTGACAGTAATAATATGCATATTTCTCTGTGATTTTTCAGTGTGACTGAATTCTTGAAAAAGGGTTGTAGAAGCAAAGTGAATTTTCTCTAAGCTGGGTTTACCTGTGCCAGCACTCTCTGGGCCTCTGCTGTGCATTAGCTTAGGCCTTGGTTGCAATAGTTACACGCGGTGAATGGATGCTTGGTCCCCATTCACCTCTCCCCCCTGGCCCACGCTGCTCTAATAGAACATGATAGCAGCCTTCCCTCCACATAAATTAATGAAGAAGTGCTCAGAACGCGTTTACACCCGCGACACGACACCAGAGTCCTTTCCCATACGAGTCCCAGAGAATCAAAGCCTTGTGCGTGCTCCCACCTCCCCCTCATGCAACCCCTCCCTCTTTTTTTACTTTAAAGTGCTGCTGCAATCGGAGCGCAGCGAAATGATATTAATCTGGACTGCCTGCTCCTTTCATTTAGCCGGGCCCCAGCCCGGGGGACGCGGACGTGCTCCGAGACTTCATAAATTTACAATGAAACATGAACACATTTCCGCGCCCCGCGTCAGTGTCAGAATCTGGGGCTTTTTCGCAGCGGGGCAGGGGGCGACGGGGCTCCCCTGGACTGTTTGTTTTTAATAAAGAGGAGGAGGAGAGAGGAGGCAAGCAGGAGCGCTCGTCCAAGGAGCTGAGCAGAGCAGAGCATTGGGAATTTGGCAATGTGCTGGAAGTTGGGTTAGATGGGGAAGGGAGTGTGTGAGGGCTTTGGGAGGAGGGTTTAAACGGCTTTACCTCACTGGAGCAGGGGAAGGGGTGGGGTGGTCCATCATGGATAGAGAAGGAGTGATATGATGGCTTTCTTTAGTTTGCCTTCATTTCTGTGTTTATACTCCTCCTCCACTCTATCTCTCTAGGTCTCTAGAGGAGGCTTTCTAACTCATTCCAGGACTGGAAAGATCGTGTGTCTGTGTGTATGTGTGTGTGTGTACACCTCCATTCCTCTACTCTTTCAGAAGAAGGCTTTCATTTTCTCTCTTTTTATCCCTCTTATTGCTCTCCAGGCCTTGGTCCCAGGTGGGGGAGAGAGAGAGAGACAGAGCGAGAGAGCGAGAGAGAGAGAGAGAGAAAGAGGAAGAGGGAGAGAGAGCTTTATTACCTCTCTCAACAGCCACCTCTCTCCCCATGGTGCCTTCTCCACCGCTTGTTTCTTGTTCATTTTATTCCCCCTCTCTTTGGCACCATACTCCAGCTCCTTTGATAGCCTGGATTGTGTGTGTATGTGTTTTGAGCTGGGCTGGCTTTAGCATCATGAGGGCCATGCTCTCCCTGAGCCCTGTTTTACAGGAGCGCCACAAGAGGAGGATCTCTTTCATAGCCCTGTTTTAATCATATCTTTAGCGCTGATAATGATTCCGGCATGTTTGTGTTATTGTTCCGATCCGTGGGCGCTCAAGCCTGCAGCCCCCCGGCCGCCCAAAACAAGTGCCGTTCATTTTCTGCCTATTGACTGTCTGCGCTGAGCCGGAGCGAGCTGTGCAGCCAGCGGGGAAAAAAGAGAGGGAGGTAGAGTGGCTTTCCCCCTGCCGCGGCCCAGCACACTCAAACGGCTTCATTTCAGAGCCTGACATGTTCTATACGACACGCTCCGCTCTGCTGCAAAACGCTGCACAAATTGATTTTCACTGTTTTTTCTCTGTCTAAACAGTGAACTGAAAGTACTATCATTACTGTTGACTTTAATAGCTTCTTCTGTTGAGTTTTTTTTTCCCCCCTTAATCTTTGTCTGTAATTTCTCTTCAAGGTGCCTTAGTGTCACATTTGGAGAGAGAGCAGGAGGTGGATGTAAAAGCAGGGTAAAAGGGTTTTAAATTTTAGTTTTTTTGGGGGTTTTTTTGTTTTGTTTTTTTTTTTACAAAAAGAACCAAGACATAAACTAAAAAAATCAGGAAGAAAAACAAGCAAACAGACTAGGAATCAATCAAAGCAAACTAGCAGGCAAGGAATCCACAGGCTTATACACAAAGGGTCAAACGCGATGGTGCAAAGAAACATACACACATAATCACAGAGCAAGAGACACTGGAACACTGAACTACTTATACACAGAGACTAGAGACACCTGGGGAAGA
Source organism: Acestrorhynchus altus (assembly GCA_034509495.1). NCBI lineage: Eukaryota > Metazoa > Chordata > Actinopteri > Characiformes > Acestrorhynchidae > Acestrorhynchus > Acestrorhynchus altus. The sequence continues at coordinate 23,046,429 of CM067501.1, read as the reverse complement.
TAAGGAGAGGGCAAGGCTACAAAGGAGAGGTGGGATCACTAATGACAGGGCGGAGCTAGAGAGGAGGAGAGACTGAAAGCGCAGCAGAGCCATGTGCTAGAAAAGCACATGCCAAACTAAAACAAGACCAGACATAGCAATGAAAGACAGCGAACAGAATGGAAACATGATCTGAAATTTGGATATAAGAGTAAGTGTGTAACTTTGTGGCTCTGAATAAAAGGAAAATGCTGACTTCATGAGGGGGAAAAAAGCTGTTTTTGGCTCGTTTTATGACATTATAATTCACAAAAGCCAAGTTCTACATTGTAGTTATTACAGGCTCTTACTGGATGTCTCAAAATATTGTAGCCAGTAATGTTCACTTTTAGCCTTGCACCCTGCTGGTGTTCAAAGCTCATGGCATGTTAGTTTCATGTACCAAACATTCATTATTACACTATGCCAAGGAAATACAATGGGACAAAGAAAGAAACAAACAAAACTCACAGGTATACCAGTGTTACAGGCATGAATTACAACTTTTACATAAGCTCACTGGTCCAAAGATTTGTCACCCGTGACTGAAACATACCCAATAGACTGTAATACCTCCACAAGCATCATCAGTGTTCATTAACTCTTGCATCAAAGAATTGCACAGTTTGGACAAATTTCATGGATGCCTTCCCTGGCGTTTTACAGGTTGTTCCAGGTAATTCCACAGATTTTCATATTCAATTTTTGGGGATTGTGTGGGCCAGTCCAGATGTGTGCAATCTTCTGAATGTTTATTGTGCCGGTCAGTCACATTTGCATCCCTGTGGTTCAAATTTACTTTCAGCTCCACCAAATGACCCATTTCCATGTAATCACACCACCAGAACATCACAAAATGTTCTTCAGCTTGAACCACAGTCCTCATTGAAGGCCTCCTGAGGTCTACAGTGAACATACAGGAAGAAACAACATTCAACTGTCCAGATAACATTCATCCATCTTTCATAAACAGTCCGATTTTTATTTCTCCCACTGTAACTGGAGGGAGTGCTCTTTCAGAAATTATTTGCGTTGACTTCTAGAAGCAGTTCTTTCGTGGAAGAGAAGCAATTTTCACACACAGTTCTTATCCATCAGTTTTGTCCTTAGGCTACAATTCTTTCTTTTAATTTTTGATTTCTTTTTATTTTTACCCCTGATTTTCTCCCTGCAAATTTGGAAGCGTCAGTTCCCCAACCCCATTATCATCACTCTCCCACTATCACATGCGATGCTTCCGACATTTGGAGGGTGAGGATGAGCACATACTTCTACGAGCACATACTCCGATACATATGACGTCCATCACCATCTCTTTTCGAACTGCTGCAGCACTCGGAGGAAACAATGGCTAACAGACGCTTGTGCTTCCAGCACATTGAGTGAACAAGCGCCAGCTTCCCACCCAGAGAGGGACAGATGAATGATCTCCCTCTGACTCCAGCTTTGAATCTGCTATTCTCAGCTCATACCACTGAGCCACTTAAAGCCAAGCTATAGTTGGGATTTCTGTCACTGCTGGTAGACCTGGATGACCATATGTTTTGAAACAGCAGCACATTTGGCTATTTCCTCACATTATGGCCTTTGGCACACCCAAATGTGATCACACACACACATTTTCTCAAGCATTTTTAACACATGGGATGAGACTGCGCTGAACCACCTCTTCTCAATCTATGAATCCCATCACACACCTCACAGGTATTTACAGCCTGAACTTCCTGATTCAGTGCCTCCGCAGGAGTCACCATAAACACACAAGGTGGCTATTTTTTGTTCAGAGAGCATACGGTGTTATAAATATCTCTCAGCCCGATTTTTAGTTGCTTAATTCCAAATTGGATTTGCCTCTTTGGAAGTGCTGAAAATGAGCTTGTTTGTTATTTAATTTGTAATAAGCATTAATAATATACCTTAATCTACATTTTCTCATTCTAGTTCTGCTGTGTAAGGTAATTCTATTTTCACATCTGTGTTTTAATTAACTGTACAGAAACCGATTTAATAACAGGGATTCTGTTAACGTACAGGATCACAAACAGCATCGTCTTAAGGACGTGCTCGAAGGTGGCTGTTCTAAATGGCTGGAATGTCTAGACTCTTCTCAAAACACCGAGACGTTTATGTTTTACTCCCTTTTTCTCTCAGGGGAGTTGATCGTCAGAAGTGTTTCTGTGTACCAGCAGAGTGAATTCAGTCATCATCTTGATTGTTCCCAAAGTTGGAGTTGAAGTGTCTAAGAAAAGAATGAAATGAATGAAGCTCAGCTGTGCTGTTCTGCGCTCGTGCACAAATATGGGAGATGCCGCTCTCTCTTTCTCTCCCTCTCTCTACCCATATTGATCTGTGTGGGTTTGCCAATTGCAGTTGGAGTAGGCTGGCCCATGTAGGGTGGGGATGGGGAGGTGGGGGTGGGTGAAGAGGCAGTTAACAGAGCAACGAACGCTCTTCATTTGGCCTAACATCTTAATTCCCTATCTCCTCTCAACAGGAAATGGCAACTCACTCACCTGGAAAAAAACACCATTAACTCCAATGAAGGAGTCGGCCTGCCTCTTGCACAGAGTGTGTGTGTGTGTGTGCGTGTGCGTGTGTGTGTGCGAGCGTGTGTGTGTGTGTGAAGCCAGGAGAGGGCTGAAGGTCATTAGAATCAAACGGGCTCCAGGTCAGAGGGTGTGTGTAAATCCCAGGCCCAACAGGCTCGATAAGCACAGTGTTCCCTCTCTATCTCCCTCACTGCATCTCAACCATTCATCACTGACACTGTGGCTGGGCCTGCACTCTAATAGACTCTCCATACTCCACTGTTCTAATGGAGTTGCTCTACTCACAGGGTTCTAACACTGTAACTGTACTCACTCTGTTCTAATTTAGTTGTTTGACACACAGCCTCTGCTTTCAGGTGAATGTTACTGTGTTGTGTTTTACGTTTTGACTACATAAATAGAATTAACCTTTTGAATGAGTGCAGCACAAGTGAAACCTCTTACACGGAGTTCATTGAATACAAATAGCATTGTTCAGGAATTACTCAAACACTGCTAAGCAGAGTACTTTGTTAAGGGGGTTGAGCACTATTGTTGGTACTGATGATACCACAGCTGTCCATAAGAGAGTACGAATGGGCAGAATGACTTACCGTATTTTCCGGACTATAAGCCGCACCGGAATATAAGATGCACATGCAAAGTAAAAAAAAAAAAAACCTGGAAAATAACATATATAAGAAGAAAAAGCTGCACCTCATTATAAGCCACATGGTTTAAAGCGTGGAAAAAAAGTAGCGGCTTATAGTCCAGAAAATACGGTAGTTGTTTTACTTAATCTATGATATGGCTAAACAATCATAGACTTATAATGATCATCTATATGGCAAAATACTATGTATAGCATGAATCATTGTACATTGATGAGACTTTTCACAGAACATTGTTCAGAGGTTTGTATATTGTTGCCTACAAGCCATGTTGGACATTTTGCAGTTGTGATGTGTGCACAATAAAATCACAAAGGTTGTATTTACAAGTGGGAAGGAGCCTGAGATGATAGCATGTGACAGAAAAAACTGGACAGTGCCATCTATAATCAAAAGAAAATGGATAAAGTTATTCTGGGAAAAGTATTTTTACATAAAGCTCAGTATTTTGTTGAGAAATTGCAAATAATGCTGTTCACTATGATGACAGAAAAATAAAATGTTTTGTCCCAAAATCAATGAAATACAAATCATGCCATACTCCCAACATCCAAAGTCATAGGAAGAAACTTCCAATAAGGCTGTAGGATACTGAAAAAAAAACATTATTGTGATATTTTGTAGGTCTGTGATATTATGTTTTTTAAGAACACAGGAATGTGGAATATGGAATATAGGAATGTTCCATAGTGCAATATCATGATATTAATATTGCAGTCTGTGCATGTAAGATTAAGATGAATAGTAAAATATATAATACTGATAAATAAATGATACATTCTGACAAAAAGTTGGCTATATGAGTAGTTAGACTTTAATTGTATGTGTTACTTTCTATGCTATACTGCATACATGTTTATATAAATTTCCACTCTCTTACTCTCTGCTACCTCTCTGATATTGCCCTCTTTAATTTCATTCCTCTTTCTGATAAATGTGTTACAAAGGTTTTGCCATATCATTTTTACATCATCAACTATAAAAACAAAAAATGTCAGTTTATTATAAACAAAAGCTACTGTTTTCCGTTGCTTTGTGGGCGAGAATAGACCAGGATGCACTAAGATACATAAGATACATAATAGTTACAGCTTTGGTCTGCATTTTTATACTTAGCTTGTGTCATGTTACATAAGCTTTTGTGTTCTGTTGTGAACAGGATGAGCTGTTCTTCCACCATCTTGATTCTCATTTGGTCTGCGACCATGACAATAGAGCCCTGATTGGTTGGCTTTGTTTTAATGCAACTGGACAGCACAGAAAAATGGAGCAGGCTCAGAAAACTGTTCTTGTGTGAATTGGCCAAAGCAGCTTTATTGAAATCCAGGACTGAGCTGCTTTTCAAGCAATCCAGAGGCAAGGCCAGTTTCCGTACAATGGTAGACAAAAACCTTGAGATGTACAAAGCCTCAAAAAGGGTAGCCCTTGCTTTTGTGATCAATACTGGAAAACACAATAGGACATATTAAAGAAATCAGAAAAAAAGATTGCATTTTTAATTATTTTTAAGCATTATTTGTTAGTGGTATTTGTATGCCCTTGCTGTACACTGGATGTTGTGTACAGGTTTGTACAGTTTGATTAAATACGTCTTTCTTGTCAAAGAATACATCCAGTAGAAAAGCTTGGTTCTGATGGCTTTGTTCTAGTGGTAGATGTTACCTTAATCCCCAGACTGCCTGCCAAGATGCTGGCTCTTCATGTTCAGACTAGCGACAGGGCTTCGAACAGCAGGCAGGAATTGGTGAATACCAACTCTGGAAAGTTGTGTAGCAGTGTGGCCTTTGCTTCACTGATTCAGAAATTTAGAATAGATTTTAAAGACTTGTACCGATTAGAGGGGGGTATCAGAGGGGTGCTCTGTCTCCTGGCAGCACTGAAGAGGAGGGGGGGTTGGACAAGCTCTTTCAAATAATTGTTGGGGTATTAGAGCCCAGAATGAATCAGATTCCACTTCACTGACTTCCACAGTGAAACTGCAGAAGATGTGGAAATGAGGATACAGTGCACATAAGGTTACGCACTCACCACAGAGTTGCATTACTTTCATAAATGAGTAGTAGGTGTGTAGGTTCACAGGGGTTATAGCCGCATATTATGCACCAGCTACACACACAGTAAGAAGACCTCGTTTGTGGACTCGAGTAGTAGTTTCATATTTTCTTGCCTGTAGTTGTTGTATCTTATCCTGTTCAGTGTAGGCACACAATAATGTAAAGTGACGATTTTACACCGTAAATGAAGGTGTGCATGATTCTAGAAAACGACTGTTAAACGACTGCTGATATTTGAATTCGGCAAAACACCACAACCACCACCCCTCTCTTCAGTGCTCCTTCAGAAGCTTCATTCCCCAAATTCATGCATGCATGTTGCCAAGGTAATGACATTGCTTTCAGATTACAAGAAAGTTTTTGATGAACCAACCTTTTCCTCTTCAGCTGTTCTCTCGACTTGTATGTAAAGTGTGCTTTCTTCCACACACCCCCGACCCTCCTTTTCCATCTGTGCACAAGCAGGAATGCTCCCTGCTGGAACAGTCGGGTCGAGATGCTTCTGTTTTTACCCTAATACAGTGCCAAGTTGCAAGAGTATAAACACCTGACATTTTCCAGTGTGCTAACGGGCAATGAGGAAACTGTGTTCTCTGGAATTATGGTGCTCCAATCAACACTTGAGTGAGGGAGTTGGGGAGGAAGTGGGATGATCATCCAACTTCCTGACTACACTAATACTCTTGTCGCAATTTAATCAACTTCTCACAGCAATGGTCGCAAGTCTAGTAAAAGATCTTTTCCTGAATAATAGAGACTAATAATTACTCCCAACTTTTAATGCCCTTGATTTTGGAATAAAGTTTTGTCTACATAGTGTCTACAACTCTTACCCTGCAACACTGGAGTCCAGCACTATTCACTGATCGTCCTGCTCAAACACACCTTCCGAGCCAGTTGCGTTGTATCAGCTGTGTTTGAACGCAGGCCTTTCAGGACCGCGGCCGGACACTCCTTCTAATGGCCATTCTCTGGCCTCGTGTTCAGTAGTGCATGAACCTGTGGAATCAAAACTTTCCTTTAGCCCTGCGTTTTTCCCTTTGTTTATTTACACTCTTTCCCTCTGTAATTGTTTTCTTTCATGACCAAGGCGAAGTGCTTTTCATTTGCTGCTCAACAATGCATGCAGCATGGAGAACAGAGCCTTTCAGACCCTTGACTGTTGAAACAGCTTTATGCAAAATCCCCTCTGGAAAAAAAAAAAGATTGTAATATGTAGAGATAGAAAGACCTAGGGAAGAAGTGTGTGTGTGTGTGTGTGTGTGTGTGTGTGTGTGTGTGTGTGTGTGTGTGTGTGTGTGTGTGTGTGTGGTCAAGTGAGTGAGTGATCTTGTTTATATGTTGGGTGTTGAAAAGGGGAAAAGGCTGCAATGGCGAGCTTTCTGCACTCTTGTCTCCATCCCCTCTATGCCTACAAGTGTACCTTCTTTCATTGCATTCCACCACTTCTCCTCTTCTCTTTAGGCTTTTTCGGACGGGATTCGTTTAACGTGGATAAAGTCTTTTTTTTCTGGAGGTTCTCTGTGATTTTTAGTCGCCTCTGAATCCGCCTGTCTAAATGTTCCCACTTCCGGACTCTTTTACCTCCTTTAAAATGGGCGATACAAATAACTTCAGGTTATATTAGTCCAGTGTGAATCAATGTGGGTAAATATTCCATCATATCCTCTGGCAAAGGAGTGTTTGGCCCAATTTCTCAGTACCGAAGTGGTCAAGGAGGCATTAAGCCTGTTGATACCAACTGTGGATGAGGACACAATTGTGGACGAAACAACAGCAGGAGAGAAAGCCACGTGCTTTTGCAGGGTTTGTACATCAGTGATGTGATGTGATGTACACTCATCACTAATAGCTAATAAGATCTGTCATCATCCTCTTATACTTCATAAGCGGTCAAGCCACAAAGTACTCACATTTTTGGAGGAGGTGGCAGTGCAGCCGCTCTCATCTCAGTGATGTGTACACCGTTTTCTTATATTGTGCAGAGCAGACGTCCTATACTACAGACGTCTTATAGTAAAAATACTTTACTCCACCTGCTCAGGTAAAACTAGGCCTGTCTATCCACATTACTGCATGTGTCCAAATATTTCTGGACACCTTCTCTGATGAATGGATTCAGTTATGTTAAGTTGCACCCGCTGCTGTTACTGAGGTGCAAATGCACACAAACAGCTCGTCTAATCTTGCTAATAGAATTTAGTAAGCACTGACCCAAGCCGTGTCCCTCATTTTCCCGGCACTGTATAGAGAGGGGCTTTATTTTACTGAGCACCACTTCAAGCACTAATGAATTGAAGCACCTCCTCATCATAATGGCACATCAGCCATTGATCACATGACCAAACATGATTGGCTGATGTTTAAATTTGAACGTCTGGCTCAGTCAGATGCTTGCGGTGCTTTTTGGTCCACATTAAGCTACGCTGTTCACTAGGAATTTCAAACGCACTGCGGTCCTCACGATCACGTTCAAATTTCACTTTGCAGTTCTGATGCTCAGTGAAAAATGGCAAATGAACTCAACATTCCTGTCACAGCCGCATACTCTGTTTTTAGCCTCTCGCACGAGTTTCACATTCAAGGAATGGGCAGAAGTTTTATTTGCATCGAAAACTGACACAAAGGGCTTGTTACAGCTAGTCCTCTGTTTCTTTGTCTCTCTCTCTCTTTTTCTCTGCCTGTGTCATGCTGGGATGCAGAGTATGTGTGTGTGTGTGTGGTTTTTGTGGTGGGCGATTTGCTGGTGACCTGCACAGGCCGGGCCTCTCCTCAGTCTGCTCAGGGTCTTTTTGATTGACTCTTTGACAAGCTCTCCTTGCCCTCTCTCCCCAGGCCGCGGCCGCCTCCCCACGCTGAATTATTAACTAGATCCCCTCTCCTCTCCCACCACCAGCACTGTCCTTCACCCCTCACCCCCACCGGGAGAGCTCAGAGAGATGCAGTGAGTCAGGGTGTGTGTGTGTGTGGGCGCCAGTGTCTCTCACTGCAGGTTATCTGAACTAAATAATTAGCAGACAACAGAGCCCATGCTGTTTTCACTGAGTGACCTGAAAATGTCAGGCTGCTGTACACTGGAAAGGGGAGCGGGGTCAGGCCTGGACTGTTTAGCCTTGACCTCGTGAGTCACAACGATTTGAAGACTGTCTGCAGACTCTGCTGCTCCAACCTGTAAAACTGTTTCCTTTCTTCCTCTGTAGAGATGCACCAATCTGATGACTCCACCCTCAGTACGGTTTAGATTCCAGTATGAAAATGGGGTATCTGATCGTGCACTGGACACTGTGGATAGGGCTGGGTGATATGGACAAAATAACATGTCCCGATATATATTATATATATATATATTATATAATATATAATATATTATATTTTTTCCCCACAAAATTATATATATTTTTTATGTATGAAATTTGATCTTCATTTCTTATTTATTTATTATTTATTAAGTGGTTAAGGATGCATTACTACATACACTAGTTTGGTTTTCTTGTTCAGGACTGGGGCAGTTCTAGTTCTTTTTTTTTTACATTGACACGTTGGAGCCAAAGATGTCAACAAGTCAACTGAATGGGCACATTTAATACCATCTATGCCAGTACTTTATCACTCTTACGCTGTAATTGCTGTCATATATGTTACAAGCTGGCTGCATATACATATGTCACAGTATGCTACTATCATCTGCACCTTGTCCTCCACCTCATTCAGAAATGAGTGCTGTCAGGCTTTACTGTCCTGTCTCCTAATGTGTAATGTCTGTTGTACTTTAGCGTTGTACTTGTGTAGTCCGTAGTCTGTTTTGAATTCCGTGTTGCACCAAGGTCCTGGACGAATGTAATTTCACTCCACTGTGTACTTCACTTCAACATACAGTTGGTGTAGTGGATTACATCACCTTCTCATTGTAGAATGTAGTTTGAATTCCCAGGAGGACAGGCTCACCACACTACACCAATAAATCACCGACCTACATTCCCATTCACCACCCGTAACATATCCAGGTGAAATACATTTGAATAAGAGCATCAGACGAATGTTGTAAATGTAAATGTTACATTTTCAACGATTAACATCTGTTGTCTTGTAAATTTCTACAGCAATACGCCTGGAAAAGTGATATGTTTTCAGGGTTTGCCCACAACCAAGCGGGTAAAACACGTTTTAGTAGAATACTATGTTTACAAAATGTCAAAAGCTTCAAGTGCATGTGCGTGATATGCGTGCATGCATGTATCCAGTATTTTTCTGATGCTGTCACACAAAAAAACTTTAATGGAGAAACTTTCACTGGAGGTCACTGTAAGAAGATATCATCCAGAGTAATGTTGGAGCATTTCTTGTTCCTTCTTTGTGAATCTGTGGCCCAGTTTCAAGAACATCTGCCATATTCAGAGCCACAGAACTGACCACAACGATTTTATTATGGCATTGGACATTTTTTTAAAATAACTACTGATTCAGAGCTCATGAGGAAATGATACACATCCATCTTGCAAAACAGTATAAGAACATATACCAACCAAAGAAGATCTGCTGAGCAGATGTGTTAGATCTGTTTAGATGTCTTTGATCAGTGTTGTGGTCATATTTCAAACAAAGTGCATAAGAGTTTGTTTGGAAGTGCTTGACGTGTCAGGGTTTTCACTTGTTTTAATGAATTGTAGTAACAGGGAAATCACACCAGGGTTCATTACATCCAACCGGTTAATGCTGAACACATCTGGATTAGTGACATCTGACTATTATCTGTTTTCTGCTTTCCAGATAACTGATCTCCCTCTCTCTTTGACACTCTCTCTCTCTCTCTGACTTTCCACTTCTATGCTTTTCAGTACATTTCTATGATGAGATCAACATGATGTCATGGCACTCTGTCCATACAATCATTAAAGGCTAGCATCAATTCCCTTCACCTATAGAAATATCAAAGTGATTAAGCACACCATCAGTTCCCCAAATATCAATGCATGCCTCCATATCTCAGCCCACAGCAAGTGGCCAATAAAAGTGTGTCCAGTCCCCTGACACGCATTCTGCATCAGCGCTAGATCAATTAATATAGCCACTGAGAGCTGTATTATTTTAATATGTGTCCCAACTAAAGTATTTCAGTGAAATGAATGCATTTGATAAGACACTGCTGTAAACTCAGGTTGTTTTCACTTTAGTATCTGTGTGTCGTAAGGGGGAGCAGGCTGGGCTGTACTGCACTAAGCACTTATGTCACTGTAAAGAGTGTTTAAAGGGTGGGAATGTGCTCATATTTTTGGGTGCAGTTAATCCTGATTGTCATATAAATGCTACGGTGTGCTGTCGAGACGGACCGGGTGTGGGTTTACAGCTTTAGGCTGGTCTTTATAGAAGTCTGAATGGATGTTCTTTCTGGACATGCCAAAACCAGACTGGGGAACCAGTATTTGTCTTGTTAGTAGGGCTGGGCGATATGACGAAAATCAGAATCAGAGGTAGCGATATGTGACAGTCTGATACATTTGATGAAAGTATGTTTTTGTAATGCTACAACCACAGCGTGCTGTATATTTAAATGGTAAACTTTAATTGCAATGGCAAATTCATTGTATAATTTGAAACCAAACCATTTCCATACAAACTCACACTGATGGTAACCTGCATAACAAATGGGATATTACAATATGGCCATTTTTTATATCTCCAATAAAAAAAAAAAAAAAAAAAAAAAAAAAAAAAGACTGAGAACAGAACATCTAAAAACTCAATATCACCTCAGTCCTTATTGATATTAATATATATATATATATATATATATATATATATATATATATATATATATATATATATATATATATATCTCGATATTTATGATATATTGCCCAGCCCTGCTTGTCAGTATTGCAAGGTGTCTTTCTCTCCTTCCTCCTCTCCAGTCCTCTGTAAAGGACATTTTAGTACAGGTGTCTCTATCATCTAAAGACTTGACTTAAGAATGAATGTGAAGAAAATCTTGCTAAATTAGGATTATATAAGATCTTAGTGATTCATACCTAATCCAATTCAGTGTCTTACTATCCTGGCAGACTTTGTGTAAAAAAAAAAAAAAAACACATTAAAACCCATTGGAATTATGAAATATTACCTGATATTTAAATGTCATTTCTAATCCTTTATGTAAATGTGGCGGGTTTGAAATAAAAAGGTTAAGACTACTGAGGATGTGAAAATAATTACACATTAAATCCAATTAGCACAGATGAGCTCGCGTATCTCAGCGCAGTACTGTGCAAAGCCTTTTGTAATTAATGTGGGAACAATTACGGATTATTAATTAACAGACAATTGTTGAATGAAGACTGCATTCTGTTCTGATCTGTAGTAGGGACTGTCGGCTGTCGTTTCATGTTGTGTTGTCTCTTCTTATTTGCTTGTAATAGAAAGGATTACAAGATCCAAATATACAATATACTTAAGCAAAGAGGTTAAGAAGACTATGACAGCCCCGGCTCAGCGTTGTATGTGTGCGCTAGTGTAAGATGGCTCCATGCAGCTCTGGTGCAGTCCATGTGCTTATATGTGTGTGTGTGTGTGTGTGTGTACGGAAAGACAGTATTGATCAGTGAGACGGCTGTCTGCCTAACCTGTCTGTCTCTGTCTCCTGCCATCACTGCGATTCTTCGAAGGAGTGGAGGTGAAAGGTCGTCTGGGTTTGTCTGTGCATGCCTCTTGACATGGGTGTGTGTGCCGTGGTGTGTGTGTGTGTGAGTGGGATGGTCGATCAGGAAGACTGTCCAGTTGGACAGGCTTTCAGACAGCAGGGTAACCTGCACATACAGCAGAGTCTAGACTATTGGAGCCCATAGTTCATTGTGGACTAAAAGGTCATGTAGGATGGGAGGAATGTTCTCTGCTATAAATAATTCCAGCTGCTACACCACAGTTGTTAGTGGGAAGTACAGCGGTATATCTGGTATACTGGTTGGCCACCAGTGAACACTAACAGTGCAGCATCATCTTTGCCAATTGAAAGGAAGACAGAAACGGAAACTCTATGCTGTACACAATATATGACCAAATATAAATCAGCTTCTTTGAGTTGCACCCACAGCTGAGATAGATGTGCAAATGCACACACACACACACAGCTTGTTTAGTCCCTGCAGAGACGAACTGCCAATAGAATAGGACTCTCTGGGGCAGATTAATTGGCTAATCTGTTGGGATCATGCCTAATGCCAGACATACACTAGATAAATAAATTCATACATACCAGCAACAGGAAGTGTGTACTTCTTAGGGTTAGATAATAGACTGTGGACCTCACAATTGGCTGTAATTCTGGACATTAATAGTGATGATGCCATATTCAACAATTCAGTTGCTGTGTCAATCAGAAATACCAGATTCACTGTTTTTGATCAGGTCTGTTTGGGTCAGCTGTTGATGGTTTTAGGTCATTTCTTCTGAACCTGAGTTTGGGAACCCTTTGCTTGCTGAGTTAAGATGAAACGTGGTAGGAGGAGGGGGCTTGATCAAAGATCAATAAAGCCGAAAAGACACCTCACCCCAGCCTTTCCCCCACCTCCCCCGACCCCCTCGACCGTAAACACATGCATATAAATCAGCCGTCCACAGCCCCACCTAACAATGACAAATGATGTTGTATGTAATTTTTTTCTATTAACATAAAGTAATATAAACTGAAGGACACTAGTCTACAGAGAGAGTTAGCGGCTAATGTTGCGTATCAGATGTGGACAAAGTCAAGACTGAATACAGATTACGCAGTGTCCTTCTAGCCCTCCGAGTATTAAGCCCTGACACAGAATTGGCTGCCAAGTGTATTAGTGCATCTTGCTGGTGCCAGGCATGTCTTCCCTGGACTATTAACCCCCGTGGTCAGTCCAGACCCCCAGCCCCACTTCCTCATCTCACACACAAACACATACACTCCTCTCCCAGCTGGGGTCTACCCTTCACAAAGGGCCCCATATCCACTAACCTTCTACCCTGAGGAAGATTATGCAGTGTTTCTCAGTGAGCTGCTCAGGTCTTATGGTCATGTTCCTCGGTGAGGGCAGCCTGCCCGTTCCACTCGTGCTACAACTGCATAACCTAGCAAATATTCATGTTTGCCAAACAGCTTCTTCCACCTTATTCATAACTGAACTTCATAGGGTTGAACTCAGGGGTCACGCAGCAAATTGAGCGTTCTGAAGAGCTGGAATTTTCAAAAAGACCTTGATGTATCTTCTTTGTTTTTTTTCTTCTTATTTCTCAGTGGAGTTGAGGAAAAAAAGAGGACAAAAAAGCCCGGGGAAGTGGAGACATACGTATTACAGATAAATAAGATGTAGACTGTTGCTGCCTTTCAGATGAAAACCCTTCACACACTGTGCTGGTATGATGAATGCAGTCTTCATGTGCTTTGACAGACTGACAGTTGAGGAGAAATCTCTCTCTCTCTCTCTTTCTCTCTCTCTCTCTCTCTCTCTCTCTCTCTCTCTCTCTCTCTCTCTCTCTCTCTCGCTTTCTCTCTCAAATCCATCCGGACGAGTGCACTGAGAACCAATCCACAACTGCAGGTTAACACACCTACATTTCCTTCTCTGAGACTCCATCACTGTCAGACTATTTCTCATATTGTATCTTAATACGGTGTCAGTAGGTAACCCTGATCTGATCTGTTTTTAGTTTTGAGCTGCATGACTTTGAGCACTGTTAACAGGAACGTTTCGATGGAAGGACGATAACCGACTGAAATGCAAGTAAAAGGAAGTTCATTTGAGATTGGAGTTTTGTGAACTTACGTGTGAGTGAATAGAATAGAATACAGTGGTACCTGCTGCTACGTTTGATAGTCTGACTCGTCCTTTTGAAGCTGATACTGATCCCCAAACGCTTTTCAACATGATCGGCCAATCACCAATACTGATAGAGGGCGAGCATGGATGCCACATTAATGCTTCCAGGCATTCGTCTTTAACGAATTGCATTGTTGCATGCATTGTCTCTGAGGATGAAATGTACTTTACTTCTTGCAGTCAACCAAATTATTTCTTCTGATACTCCCTCTACTGGGCTGAGTAATGGACACTTGAGAAGGCTGTCCACCTTGTGGTGTTAAAAGTCTCTGCTCTTTAATCCATTTTACATTGATTAGAATTTGAATCAGGTATAGTAAAAAAAAAAACACCAGACATTCTATCAGCTCACAGAGCAGAATTCAGTGCTGGCTTTAATGGGTTTCTGCAGCTACATGTGAGATATTGCTAGGAAGCAGCGCTATTGACATACAAGTCACTGCACCATCCTGTAACTAAGAGGCATTGCACAGAGCTGCAGCAACATCTGATCTGATTGGCTCTGAGAGTTGGCTAAATTAGAGAAATATTAGTGAATTGTAATTCACAAATTGGGGCCAAAACGTGACACAGTTGCACAACTGATCAGTCCTTCCATCTCTAGCTACTACTAACTTTTAATCAAATGGTTTGCACTGATTGCTCGTGGAATATTTAGTGAAAGAGACTCCAGTTAAACGTGGACATGTTTTTTGTTAATGGCCAAATTGCTCAAATTTTAACAGGCTGTTTCTATTATAGTGCCTTTGTGTGAACTGTGCTCTGGCTGTCCTGCATCCTGCATAGTGCCTTATTTTAAAAGCTCTCAGAGCTGACAAACTCCTAACTCCTGCATTGTTATTGGGGACGGGACGGGGGGGGGACGACTTCATAGGTGTAAATGTGTAAATGCTTTTTTCAGCTTATTCAAGGCTGTTTGCACAGTTTGAGTTATTTTATAAAAACATCTAACATGAAAAAGCAAAAATACACAAAGTACGTAAAAGAATGCCAGAATCTGCCTGCTTTTGTTCGTGGCTGTGCCAAAGTCTCGATTGAGGTCACTTCTTCTTTGCGATGTCATTTAAAGCAGTACATACTTTATAGACAGTACATTATTACCAAGTCAGTGTGGTGAGTCAATAAAAACGGAATATTGCGTAAATATAGCTTATTTTAATGACACGCATCCATTATGTAACATGTAACAACTTTTTTTTATGTTTTAGAGGCAAATGTTTAGTTGTAAAATGATTAAAATGAGTGTGTTACTCTTTAAGAATCCCCCCCATAGATCATGTAAATAAGAACACATTATAGAACAATTAATCGCTTTGGAAACACATTTTGTTAAGTTTTTTTTTGGTACTTTATGCAGCTCATACATTACATAAGCAATTGACACCTGTTTCGTAGAGTGACCTGTAGTTTCACTTATGAATTTCAGTTGCTTGGGGAGCAAATGGTGTATTTTGATATTTATACACTGTTTACAAATTTTTTCATGATCCCTTATTTAAACAAAGTGAGAGATGTTTCCCATGACACAGACCCTTCAAGTGTGTGAACTATACGAGCTGTGTGAGATGTATTAAGTGCATCAGCTGTATGAGCATTATTGAGTGTGTGAGCTGTGTGAATGCTCCTTATGGAGAGCTCATCAAGAAGATAATGGACAGTGATGAACATAGATGAAAGGCTTCCTCCTTAAATGCTTCTCATCTTTTTCACCACATCTCTCTCCCTTTCTATCTGTATCTCAATCTCTCCCAGTTTTTGGATGCCCTGAGGGCACTTTTAAATATCTTGTTTTGAAACACTACTGAGGCACTCCTGGGCTTCCTCAGCAGCTGATGAGATCCAGGAGCTAAATCACAGGCCTGTTTCTTTTTTGCACTAAGCAGTGTTGTGTGTGTCTGCAGCACACAGTGATTGAATATCTGAATGTTGCCCTTCAGACTCCACGAAGACTAGGACCTCGGCTAGGTGGGGCCAGGCATCAGAAAAACAAAAAATTACACCCCTTCTGCTCTTTTCCTACAGCCCTCAATTGGCACCGTCACCATTTCAAAAATCATTTCAAAGTGTTTTGAAGGCTTATGTGCACTGTATTACTTTTGTATGTGGGTGCTTGTATGTATTCATACTCTTACGACAGTCGAGGCCCATGGGTCAGGCACTGCTTTTTAACAGATCCATCAACAGGGTGTGCTAACCCCACAACAACATGGTGACATGATGTCATTTTTCACCTGCTGCCACCTTTTCCCTGTTCCTCTCCTTCCCTTACTTTCGTTTTTAGTCCCACAGCCCAGCATCTCCACTTGAAGAGAAAGCCACACGTTTTTGAGGTGCTTGAATTGCACAAAATATCCATGTTAAGCTCCCTTTATATAATGTTCTTCTAAGAACTGTGTAGTTGCATATTAATAGTCCAGGCAATAACTGAAATAAAGGTATTAATTTGTGAATAAATAAAGTCACGTGACTCAGCCCTCTCCCTGTGACTAAGATCACAACAACAATTCACAATAATGAAAGAGAAAGTGAGAAGAAATATGGCGAGTGGGAAACTTTGATGTGAGGAAACTGTGAGGAACAAGCTGCTCGTTAAGGAACTATAATTTTGCATAAAAAATGGCAACATTAAAACATTAGACGCAATGTTCGATCTCCGAGTGGTGTAGCGGGCTAAGGCACTACCACTATTATGTTGGGTCACTAGTTTGAATCCAGGTTCATGCTGCTCACCATCAGCAGCCAGGGTCCAGAGGGAGAGAAATTGGCTTGCTATCCCTGGGGGCTGCTGGTCGACGCAGGCGTCTGCCTTCCATTGCGTCAGATCCAGGGATGTTCACTTTTTCCTTATTTTATCTATTTTCCGAACTGTTGTATAAAATCAAGGTTGTGTGTTAATTGTATGGCTCTGAAAAATGTATAATGCTTTGTCACACCTGTGCTGTTTTTTCATGATAACAAACTTCTATTGCTTAATTATATGAACTGCCATTTTCCCTGTTAGCTCAGATACACTTATATTTACAGGAGTCAAAACTGAATGTTGATACATATGAAAATACACAAGCTGTACTATTGCATTCATTGTTAATATGTAATTACGTAGTTACATATAGTAAGTTACACTTACTATAAAGTGGGACTCTATTATTTTGCCTGATAAATGAGTTCCTAATTTGTTGACTATCATTCTAAACAATTATAATATGCTGTGGTTTATTACATCAGATTTTTCTTTCTCTGGTCTTAAGAACATGATGATGTTCTCGTCTCAAAACATCAAGCATCAACTGTTGATGACATTTGTTGTCTTATCAACATTTCAATCAGTCTGGCTATCTGAGTTCACTCTGCTGATACAGAACACGGCCTTCTCCAGATACCTCATATCCCCGATAACTTACCTGACATATACATCCCAAACATGGTCACTGTCTCACTAAAATGGTAACTTTACAGGGAAGAAAGTTAAGAGGTAAGAAGGAAATAAAATCTTAACTTTCAAGTCAATGTAAATAGATTGCAGAGCATTTCTGTTGTTTCCAAGTCACGGGAGACAGTAAGATCTACAGTCATCAATGTAGTGCATGTTTTTTTTTTTTTTTACACACACACAAACACACACACACACACACACACACACACACACACACACACACACACAAATTGTGCACTGCATGGCAAGATACTAATTAGAGAAATCTGTGTGTGTTGATGTGTGTGTGTGCTGTTCACTGAATAATTCTGTCTGATATAGTCCGCTGATTTTATTTGGAGATTATGCTTTAATTTGCTGGACACATATTTTATAACTGCTTGGAGTGTCCTTGCATGGACAGGCCAGCCTCACTTTGGCAAAAAAAAAAAATCCTTTTCTTCATTAAAAATTTAAATAATGGCAAATTAATCACCAAACGGATGGAAAGAGAAGAGGAACCATGTGTTCAGAAAGTCCATAGAAGACTGAAAGGCATTTCCGGAATGCACACACATTTCCAGCTTAAATTCGGTTGCTGTTCTAATCCGACATTTTCATATGCAGTCCTATACAAACGTTAAATTCCTGATTTTAAGTGCACGTCCTCTACGGAGGACACACACCTGAGGCACACATCTGA
Organism: Acestrorhynchus altus; assembly: GCA_034509495.1. Classification (NCBI taxonomy): domain Eukaryota; kingdom Metazoa; phylum Chordata; class Actinopteri; order Characiformes; family Acestrorhynchidae; genus Acestrorhynchus; species Acestrorhynchus altus. Next base: position 23,028,203 of record CM067501.1, on the reverse strand, counting down.
ACATACTTTGTAGATCTTTTTAGAACACACTTTAAAACATTATTATTAAAAATAAGACAGGAAGATGGCAAAATCCTGCACCTTACAACTGGGGTTGCACATCTAAAGTTGTTGTGTCCATTTGGTCCAATCAGCAACTCTTCATTTAACCAATTCTCCAGGAAGATGAGATTATCCTACATCTACCAATTGAGATAGATCACTGTTGCCATTTATGATCTGATCAGCAACCTTTCCTTAAACATTGTCATATATGTAAACCTCCATAATGTTGTTTTTTACCTAATAATGGATAATACTATAACATATACTTTCAAAATCACCAAGATGTGTCAGGGGTGTGATCACACTGTGATGAAAACATATATAACCGTGATGAAATTCTCCTAGAAAAACATTCCCTCTTCCTTTGTGACACTTGATAAATGGAGCTGTTCTTATTCCGCCTCTCAATCTCTCTCTTATTAAACGTCTGTTGAATAGTTGTTGTTTTTTTTATATATATATATTATTCTTTTTTTAGTTTAAATATCAACAAATCCTTAACTAGAAATGATCCTGAAAACAAAAGTTTAAGTGCCAGGCGTCTTTCAGGTTCAGCCGTTTGACATTTCCTGCCATTAAGTCGATGTATTAGCTGTTGATGGCTGGAGGGAGCGCAGTCATCAGGGTATTCTCTGGAGAGGTACTGAAGTGGAGAACTGAAGGCAACCAGAGAGATCCAGTCCCAGTGCGTTTCCCTGACAAACCTGTTTACCAGCTCAGTCTGTCTCTGCCCTTTATCACCTCACGTTTATTACAGCAGACTCAAAATATGTCCTCTTCATATTTGGAATGAGCTCCTTTGGATTCCCTCCTGTTGTTAACGACAGTCCGTTTTTTCGTAAAACATTTGCCGCTGTGAGAAGATGTTCGTACACGATATAAAATTTCCACAGGGGACTTGCTCCACAGAGGCGATCCGTTACATCTAAAACTTCAAGGACACCCTTTAATTTAAAGATCTATTATAAATGATTAATTCAATATTTATGAATATTTTAAATCTCCTAATAAATTCTCATGTACGCCATTAAGTACTACATTTATCCACAGATTCGAGGAAGGGGAGCAGGCTACATGCAGATTTCTCATATTCTGCATCACATGATGGTCTTGCACGGCTAGTGTTTTGACGTATGATTTATCCTACAATGAAATCGTTTTATGCTATCCATTATGCAATCTATAAAAAGGTGTGGATTTTCTGAGAGCCTGGATCTGATGCGCCACTGCCGGCATACAAAGTGGCCACTCTTCATAAATCCCATTATGGCCATACTGTTGGTGGCAATGCTCTCCTTGCCTGCCTACCACAAGACCTCCAAGCTCCAACTCCTAACAAAGAAATGTGATGTGCTACAAGATTCAGGCTTCAAATGAAACAGCCGTATCATTGGTGCACACTCATACCGTCTTTGATTAGGCTCCATGTAGCCTGTGTACTTCGAGCGTGAACATATTACTTCTTCTCTCGCAGCTACTTGTAAGCATCACATTTTTTCTCTTATGTTCCTACAGTCTTCCACCATTAAGACTTGGCAGGTGCTACAGAGCAAACACAGAACCTCAGGCATAACTGGGTATAAATGTATTGGAGACTCATACGGTGCTCCACAAGATGTCACCCATCTTCACTACCACAGGTCTGGTCAACAGACCTTGAGTGATAAAAAAAAAAAGCACCACTAAATGATACATGAAAGGAGCATGGGAGTTTTCTCCATTGCCAAACAGGGGAGGTTCTGATTGCGACCCTTCTGACCAAGCTGATGGGGAGGAGGAAGAGGAGATGAGAGAAGAGGAAGAATGCATTTCATGTTTCATATTCACTTTGAATGCAAAGGCAGTCTTTATCATCTACCCGCCTAAATTGTCCCATTGCCTTTCCTATGTTATACCACAGCGTTAGCTCTTCATCATGCCGTCTGTGAGCTATAGCTTTGATTTGTCTTTTGTCATCAGTCATCAGACCATTATTCCTGTATCAGGAGTGCATGCATTTTAATCAGTCTTGCTTTAATCATGCTTTATGTTAGGGTGTCAGGTGATCATTGCTGGAAGACAGAAATGGCTAGTGGAAATATTGGCAGCAATAGTGTGCTTTGGATGATTTGAAATATCTGCCCTAGGAGAACTTTAAACAGTCTCAATCACCCACCATGGTTCTTCGTGCTGCTGCGGGCTTTAGAGAAATATGGCGACATGGAGAGCAGCGTTGCTATGGGGCCCTTTGGGATGATGTGCTTCTGGAGGCCTTTAAAGACGCTGACAAGAGGATGTAATATATCTCAAAACAATGGATTCGGTTTAAGAGCCATATTGATTCCAAGCCATCCCCCTCATCATCATTCTCATTAGCCCTACCATAGATTGGCCAGACCTGCACCATATTGCACTAAGTGTCAGTCCACAGTGGGCGACCGTGTCCCTTACTCTTCAGGCTAACCTCCTGCTCTCTCACACTGTTTTAATAAGGCTGTAAGGTGCTGCATGGGCTTTTAAAGGAAATGAGATGGACCCGGCGAGGAGGCCTTTAACAGGGGAAGAGCCCATTGAAACGCCAGCGAAACAGCCCTGCTAACGCCCAGGCTCCCTCCAAGCCGCTCAATACCATCTGCAACCTTTTAACTCGCTCAAATTAAGTTTAGGCGTCCTTCAGAATGCCTGACTCTATTCATCTCCCATTTAGGGCCCATTGAAAAGAGCGCTACTGCCCGTGCATGTACTGCTGTAAGCAATACAATATCTATTAGATTACAGTGGCAGCCCTTTGCCTTAGCGGCTAGCGAGGTGGGCCACCGCTCAATGATATTGTGGCTCTTTCATTGAGGCCTCAGACAGGAGGTGAAAGAGCTGGATGGGGCCTTTGAGTTCTCTGTTACGTGAGAGGCTTTTAATATGAGGTTTTCATAATCTGATTTGTTAAAGAGAGTTCCTTTGGATAATGCAATGCATCGGAGGGAGGGCACTGGCGATGTTACAGATATTTATTAAAAGGATACGAAGGTCTTAGCTTTGTCACTGCATGCGGTACCAGCACTCTAGCCAGGACACAAAAGGCCGTGATATCGCACTTACCTTTCCCTGAGGATTTGAAAACAAACTCCCACTAAACTAATGAAGCAAATCTCCCACGCGAGAAGCTTCTAAATCAAAACGCCCTGCCCATTATCTCTTGCAGGCCTTTAAGAAAGCATGTTGAGGAAAGCCAAGCGAGGGTTTTGTGTCATGGCCACAGCCTGTGGCCTATCCTCTTCATAAGCAGCCTTCAGCGCGCCCGTAGAAAAACAGCTTGACATGCCACGGGTGATGGGTGATTTGCAAAGAGGACAAGTGCATTAGAATAAAACCTCAGCGGTGATCCTTCAAGCTGTCAGCCGTACATATTTCATTATTTTCATAAATCAAGGTGCTGAGATGGCTCACTCTGGCGCGCCCGCAGACTGATGGCTTCCACTCATAACCGCCGGCAGCGGGAGGCAAACTGCCCTGTGATCCAGTCACTGCTAAGTGTTAAAGATGATCTCCAGCCCCCAAGCTCTTCTTTTTTTCCCACTCTCCCTCCATCTCTGCCTCCTTTCACTGAAGGACATTCTTTAGAGATTCATCTCTCCATCCTCACATTAGATAAATAGAAGGTAAAGGCTTGATGGAGCAGAAGGGATGTATTACAAGGTTTGACCCTTTTTCTAACATCTCCCACTTCCTCCTTTCTCTCATTTTGATTCATTTATCTCTTCTTTCACCTTGGTGGAAGCAGATGAGCCTCTGGATATGATGGGTATCTTTTGAAAGGATATGCTCAAGCATGTCACTTTTGCACCAAGCGGAATCCTGCTTTAGCACAGGCCCTCCATGATAGCCTTCTTCATGTTTGTCCCGTAACCCCCGTGCTCCAGTGATATGAAGGTGATATGTTTATGGGTCATCAGGTATGCCTGACTGCTCTTAGTTGTTGTATATTAATCAATAGCAATATGATTAGGCCTCATGCTGCTTGTATGCATTATTAAAGGCCAGGAATGCTGGACGGGTGTATGTTTGCCTTTCAAATTAAATTTAGTGTCAATAATTAATGCATGGGATTAATGTGTGAGGACCTTGCTCCGATGGTGCAGGAGAGCCTGATTCAGTATTGACCAGCCATGAGAGAGAGTGTGTGTGTGTGTGTGTGTGTGTGTGTGTGTGTGTGTGTGTGATTGCTTTGGCCTTGGGTGGTCACTTACTCATTCCCCTGGAGACAGAACCCTGCGAAGGGGACAGATCCGCACGGTTCAGAATTTATCATTAATTTCACCCCACATATTAAATTACCTCATCGTGTAGTTAAATATGTCATAAGGCCTCTAATTGAATCAATCTTTCAATAGGATAGTGAGCATCCAGAATTCCGAGATTCACTTTTGATGAGTGCGCCGGTGTGAAAGGGTGCATAGGCCCAGGATGATGTAGGGTCATAAGTGGCTTAGATCTGACTGTGTGTCTTCAGATTTGATTTGATATTTGGTGACTGGACTCCACTGGACGCAGTGATATGATCGGAGGTTTGGGGTTTTTTCATCAAAAGGAGAGCATAGCCTACATTTTTAAACCTGGAGAGATCTTCTCTTTACTTTGGCAAAGTCAAGCTGGGAGTGTGAAGAAGTTAACTATTTGTGGGTCTAGTGACCCCAGTGATCTTCCAGCCACTTCAGGGTTTAGCGATGCGTAATGTGTGTGTGTGTGTGTGTGTGTGTGTGTGTGTGTGTGTGTGTGTGTGTGTGTGGGTGCGCGTGCGTGCATGAGTGAGTGTGAGTGTGAGAGAGAATGAGTGTATGTGTGTTTCCATGAAGGAGAGACCTAATCTTACCTGCTATCATTTCCTGAATGACCTCAGCTTTCAGCTTGTGATGGATTATATTCTGCACACAGACATTAATTTTCCGGAACAAGAGACAAGCAAAAAAAAAACTACTCCTTGAAGACTATGCTGTGGTGCAGGTAATTTCATGAAACAACAACAGTGTGAGATTAAAGAAACAGGCTAACATTGCTCTGTATAGTAGGGATTGGACAGTTTTAACATTTCCTGTCAGGGTAGAAATATTTTTCTTTGAACTTTTAGTTGAAAATATGTAATGCTAATTATCATTCACCTATTTTCAGCACAGCTATTGTATGGACCGACTTTTCACGGGACTGGCTCACACCCCCACTACCACCCCTTTTTGGGAATTGTTTGAGGGACATCAATGGAATGAATTTTCCATAAATCCCCAATAATGCTGCATTGCCATCACAATCAAAACAGGGTAGCTGTTGCATGATTTCATATATATATATATATATATATATATATATATATATATATATATAAAAAGTCAGCACTTACAATCAGCAGCACTTACCCAAACAGCCTGGCTCATAGCAGACTTTGGTGCAAAACATTAGAGAAACTACATAACATCTAAATATGGAGCACTAAGAGAAAGTGTGCTGTGTGGGGCAAGCCGTTGTTACCTTATATGCCTAAATGTTTAATATGATGTCTTTATATGTTTATCTGTAAATAATGTTTTAAATAATAATAATAATAATAATAATAAATGATAATAATAATAATTAATAATAAATAATAAGAATATCGTTTTTGACATCTTGTGTTTGTCTTTATAAATGAAATTATTTTGCTTTATGTTATGTATTTTGCAGGTTTTGACATATAAATCCAGACTAGAATGCCAGTAAACAGTAAACAGAAAACCTAATATTCAAAATTTCTGCACATTTGTTACCTTATAATTAGTGTGATTTTATACTGGATTAAGTTTTGTTCCTCCTTCTTTATTTTGTGTTATTAATGTACAATGTGTCAGGTATGCAATCTTTAGTTGTGAAAAGGTGTTTTCACCCTGGAATCCATGACATAATAACATTGTAGAAAACAAGGAAGGATGCTTTTTGTGTATATATATATATATATATATATATATATATATATATATATATATATATATATATATATATATATATATATATAAAGCTTCATTAAGTCTGGCAAATAACACTGTTTGTCAAAGTAAGAAACTGTAAAGCATGGTGGTGGTAGCTTTAGAGATGCTTTGCTACAACTGATCTCTGAATTGAACTATTTTTTTCCAAGACATGTATGAGTCATGTATGAGCTGAAGCTTAAGCTGAGTTATCGCATTCAAGAAAATAAAGATTCGATGCCTACAAGTAATTTTACCTCACATTAAAGAATAAGTAATGTTGGAATGGCCCGGTCAAAGTCCCGGAAATGCACCTGAAGTGGATCTGCAAGGATAAGTAGGCTGAAATCCCTCCGGAGCATTGTCAGACGCTGAATTATTTTAATTAAGGAATTCAGGACGGTGTCAAGTACCTTTCTCTTGGCTCTATACATGATTATTATTCACCATCCATTATCCTTGTACTATTTTTTTTTACTGTTTGTAAGCAGTAACCCCGCCCCCTCACCACCCCACCCCTCCTCCCAAATTACTATAACAAATTAGCCCTTAATCCAACCTCTCATATTTTTTTTATAACTCCTAAAAATACTCGGTTTAGGGTTCCGTATCATCCGTATCCGTATCATTCATACATCTGCACCACTACACTGGGTTGGTGTCATTTCTAGCAAAGGACATCCTGAAATTTAGCCCCCTATGTCTGTCTAATAGTGTCAGAGCATCAGTTTAAAACGGACTTCTCCTCCTCTGTCTCAGGTTGTATTCTCATTTTCCAGCATAGACCCTTTGTTCCCTACCCTCCTTTTACAGATACTCTTCTTTTTGCAGTAAATGTGTAATTATCCTCTGTACTGCTCCTGCGTTCTGTTCATCTGGAGCAGTAAGGTAAGCTTTCTCAGGTGCTAGCCCCCTTCTACACACACGCACACTCACTTTGGGAGTATTATCATAAATACAGCACATTAACACTTGTTCCTCCCTGTCAGCGTATGAATTAAGACTGCAGGTGCCCCGTGGAGCTTTAGCCCCCACACTAATTAAGCGGCGGTAATTAGGCCTGGGCTGCTCTCTCCTGTGCCTACTCAGCTCTAAAGAACAGAAGAGGGGAGACTCAGGTGCAGCCTCAGTGCTGCGCAGTACCTGTGAGAGGGATTGTGCTCTATTATTGACTGCACAGGTCGGGCGATTGAAATATCACTCCGCCCCAGCGTGTGTGTATGGCTCTCTAAGAAAGGAAAGTGCGCCGGGTGAAGAGGAAGGTGGGCTGCAGTCGGAAAGGTGGCAGAGCTGAGGTGGATCTGGGTTACAGCTTTACAGCTTGCACTTACATTTACATGTATGCCGTTTGGTAGATGCTCTCATCCAGAGTGACGTACACAGTGTTTAACTGTCTACTTGGGAAACGTCGCGGTCCAGCTACGGCTTCAGAAAACATAATGCTGAGGCAGGCTTTTGACGGGCCCTCTAGATCATAATAGCTGGGGTGTGCATGTTAATTAAGTGAAAGAAAAAACACTATGAATGATCTATGTGAAGAGGGTCGTGCTTCCGGAAGAGTCCATGAAGCGTACAGAGGAGGTGGATCTTCAGTCTGAGCTGAGCTGTTGCTGCTGTTCTCAAAGTAAGGTGGAAGTTATGTGTGCCTGTGCTTGGGATAGGGTCCCAGCCGTAGTAGGAGAAGGGGCCAGGGAGGTCCGTCAACCTCATCATCAGCAGAAAAGGAAGCAGACAAAGGAATGGAGTACTGCAGATAGATAGTCAATCAGTCAGTCAGTCAATCAGTCAATCAATCAATCAATCAATCAGTCTGTCCATCTATAATTCTATTGAGGCATGAATGAATAGATGGATGGGTAGATGCATGAATGGAAGGATGCATGGATGCATGTTTTTTCCTCCAGTTTAACACTCAGAGTATGTACCCTGATGGGTTTAGATGTTGTCATGCATGTTGTCAGGTTGACCAATCATACTGTAGTATTTTTGGTTTATTGCGATTCAGTCAAAGAACTAATGGCCTGTGTTTATTTCTTTATTTATGTGTTTACCTGTGTGTGTTTTTTCTCTGCGACAGTTGTAGGTGAAAGTTTAGCCCTTGGATTCAGAATCTGGATTTTTGGTCAAAAAACTCTTTTATAGGGGTTGGAGGATTAGATGATTTGGAGCTCTGTTTGGAGTGAAGCCTGTCACACATTTCATATCATCGCTGCCGCTATACCTCCATTTGTGCCATCTTTCCATGTCCATTTTTGTCATGTTGTGAATCTTGCCGTAGTTATTTCGCATTGATTCAAGATTTCACGATGAACTGACCTAAATAAATGCTTCAAATGAGTGGAATGAATGAATTACATTTTTATGTTGACTTCCAGTCCCCCGGTAAAGTTACCATTTTGGAGCTACTAAGAGGCTTTTTGTGTGACAGTGACGATATGAAGCCTGCCTCCTCTTTTCCATCTTTATCTTGATGTCAGCACTTCCTTTGGCCACATAGCGCTGGGGTTGGTCCACGTTGCCAAGCATTGTCAAGCATTTCAGCACACTTGATTGCTGTCCAGTCATGCCTGATTAGCTGGTATGTGGCTTGGCAGAAGGATTGGGAGGGTGGGTCCTCCAGTAAGCACACGTTTTCAAAGACCCCCAGTCACCGACAGCACATGGCACAGCTGGTATTGTGATTGTGCTATTTGAAAGAGAACATGAAACTACTCTCAGGAGAGAGCTGGACAATCTTGTACTGTTGTTCATCATTTCATCCCAGATGACTGTGTCCATGTCCTGACCCTGTCACCGTAGCAACACATAAACTAAGAGCAAGGTATCTCTTGTGTACCCTTTCTCTCTCTCTCTATCTTTATCTTTTTCTCTCTATGGGTCTCTCTCTCTGTCTCTGTCTCTCTCTCACTCTCTCTCACTGACACACACACACACACACACACACACACACACAAATCTGTGCGGCTGTAGACATAGTGTCTGGCTGCTCTCCACAGAGACGAGGCCATATCCAAACAGCAGTGTGGGCTGTGTCTGGCTCTGCTGTTCTAACAGAGACAGACATTCTGCCTGCAAGCCTGGTCCGGACAGCTCAGGAGCTCGGCTTTACACACATCCTAAAGGGCCTGTTTTATAAATAACACACTTATGTTACTATTGTGGAATTAAAGGGTTTGATGTAACATGTAAACCATGTTCAAGTTTCGAAATGCAGTGCTGAGTACATAGTACATAAAGTCCATATTTGGAAATTAAGCATTGTGATGTCACAACCACAAATGTATACACATGTGATCACAGATTGAACCTACAGCGGATTAGCTGTCAGCAGTTGGTGTAACATACTGGGCAACAACAGTTTCTCAGTTGTATACTGGGGGCATGCTCAAGCACAGTGTAAATGTGAGTGCATCCTAAGAGTCCATGGACAAGAGTCCTAACACTACATTCACCGGCCTGCGTAACATGATGCAATTTCAGCAGAATCAAAAAAGCCTTGTTCTATTACTTGTTCATTCCCACACATTTTGACATGATTAAGGTTTATTTTGTTTGTTTGTTTGTTTGATTTACATTTTGATTGAGGGCAATATAGGACAGCCCACCACATTTTGCTTGGGGAAAATATGAGACCCAAAAAAGAAGGGTTGTAACAATATTTTTTTTCTGTGCATACAAGAACCCCAATAACACCTCACAGGTGACAGAATTCTGCATGAAGGAGTGGGAAAATCTTACAGTTGATGTCCTTTATTTGAGGTTAGGTCAGCCAAAGGGCACAGAGCGTTCTATTTCCTCACAAGAAAATAGCTTTTTACATTTTTTTTAAAGACATATTTTAGTTTGAATTGTTTTATTGCTTTCACTTCTCAATATTGTTAAAATGAAGATCAACGTTTTGTGTGTCTGTTCATGGGGTTTCCTAATAGTTTCTGTCAGATGACTAAAATATAACATTTGAGGCCAGAAAAGGCTTTACGGGTAAGTGTAAGAAAAAAAAAAACAGTAGGTAAAATTTAGGATTTGAGCCCTTTGAAGCTGAAGCTGCATCCTGACACAAGTGCTTTAGCTACAGTAGCTCTGCCTCTTGGCTCACATTGTTTGAGAGCAGTGGATGCTTTATGTACTGATTGTAGATCAGCATGTCTATGATTTCTTCTGATAGCTTCTCGAATCTGTATAGGACTCTGAGGAGGCTACTGAACGCATTCTCTGTTAGGCCTCCGCAGAACACACAATAGTCATGATGCATTATAAAGAAAGCTGACTGAACTGAAAAAAGTTTATATTGAGCTGATTTCAAAAGTAGTTTTGTGGACGTGTTTAAGTATTTCTACACAATGTTACTTTATTTGGTGATGTGCTTGAACAGAACCCTTTCTCAGTCTATTTTCAGTGTATTCAGAGAGAGAAAGGGAGCGAGAGAAAGAGAACAAGATGTTCCTGGCTTTAAGGCTCTCCTGTGGGTTGTAAAGCAGGTACTTGGAGAGGCTTTCTGGATTCTTCTCCATTTTTATAAATATTTTGCCTCCTGCCCTCTGTCATGTTAAGGCGGTGATTTACCAAAAGCAATGCAGAAAGGACACCATCTCAGGCATTAAAACATGGTCTTCTGAAAGGGGGTAAAAGGGTTAAGAAATATGCCTTAGCAGAACAAAAATTGAGGTAAATCAGGCTATTAATATTGATTCCTGTGGGACTATATGGTCGTTTAACTGGGAAAGGCCAGGTTTCCTGGGCTAAACAGGCATGATCTAGTTTAATTACAATGAACATAAAATACACAAGTAACACAGAAAAAAACGACTAATGAAATACAAACCTGATTATTAATCTGCATGGTTCAGCAGACTCTACTGTAAGCCTCGTGTGTCTTTCATTTTTCTTCTACTACATCAAAGGATATAGAGTGAACAGTGAGGATTATGAATGGGATACATTTAGAGTAAAAAGTAATTCATGATTTTAAATATTTCTTCAAATGCTTTTTTTAAAAGTTACAGATGAACACAACCCTGCGTCACCTGCAAACTCATGCAGATTATATTTTTACCTGCATTTTTGTTGAGCAAAAACTCACCAGTTCACCAGTTTTACAGGTAATCAACTTGCTACTGTGTCGCTCTCAACTATTACCCTGAACATGTATTTAACACTAATAACCTGTTTTTGTTTTTTTCTCTCAGACCTGAATTCAAACACATTTACTGATTTACTGTTTGTTTGGAATCATAATCAATCAATCAAATCATTTTTAAATTTAAAATAAAAACTGACACCACCCATCTGAATTTAACTGCCCCTCCGTCTTGTTTAACTGAGTGCTGGTTTCCAGGTATTTACTGGTTTTAAGAAATTAGTGGTAAAGATACAGTTTCTCCAGACAACTGGTGAAACCCCATTGTTGTCCAATCAGGACAGGGTATCCTCAAACCACTGAAAACCCCAGCATTCCCACCTCACAGGACCAACTGATTTAACTCTGGCAACTGAAATTGATTGACAATATTGATCAATAATAATCAGCTTGCGCGTAGCTACACAAGTTGTGTTTAGATTGAGTGCACTGAGTATAATGGGGGAAACAGTAGAATAAACATGGCTGTTGAATTTGACTGTTAGATTTAGCAAACTTATTTATGTGGAGCAGAACTGCTGTATGAACCAATTTTGATTGTGATCCTCAGTGTATCTGAGAGAACAGCCTCAGACACAAAGCAGACAGACATAGACAGTAAATTGCGCCACATTCATTTACAGGTTGAAGAACACCCCCCCCCCCCTTCCTCTAAAGGTCTGGGTGTGGATGTTTTAGTCCACGTCGCAAGTGTGATTGCTGTTTTCACACATGTCCAAATGAATTGCACAAAAGGGTGAAAACGAAGGATTTAAGGAGTCGGATTTAACCAGGCTAAAAAGTACGAGTGTGAAAACACCCTGAGTCTAAAAGTCAACAAGGCAGCCACCCAAGTATCCAACCCGAAAGCCTCGAATTGTAATGCTGTTGATTTGGTTGACCCCACTCGAAGAGATGCATCATCTGCGGGTAGAAGGTGTGGAAACTGCGGCATTGGTTTATTTTTCACACATTATTATTTCATAGAGTGACTGTGCAGTGCGTGGGAATCTCATTGGCTGCCATTACCTCAACTCTCAGTGGAATAAACTAATTTCACCACCTGCCCCCGTCCAAAAAACCTCCCTCAACTTAGTCCCAGAATGGATATTGGAATTATTTCTGTGTTGAACTCATGTTTTACTTTTCTCTTCCCCCCCCTTCCTCCTCCTCCTCCTCCTCCTCCTCACTTGCTCCTTTGCTCCATCTGGGCAGCTTTAATGGCCTGGGTTCCAGGCCTCACTGTGTTATTAATGGAGGCTCTGAGCTGGGAGACTATTGGCTGTGTGTGCAGCAAAGGACGGTGGGGAATTGAGTGTTTGTTGATTATTCTTCCACCTTTTGTTTATACAAGTTCCCTTGTTTGATGTTGCTCTCTCACAGCGTCTCACCTCCAATTGCTCTCTCTTTCTCTTGCCCTCCATGTCTCTATGTCCATGTCATTTTTAGCTCCTCGCTCCCTCTCTCTTTACCTCTGTCTGTGGGTCTGTGTGTGGGAGTGTGTGTGTCTGCGATAGCCCCAGATATCCAGATTCTTCTTCTTCTTTTCCAGCATCATTACCTGTGTGTGGGTGTGTTTATACGTGTGTGTGTACGTCTGTGTGTCCACGTGTGTGCACATGTGTGTTTAGGTTCCAGCAGCAGGGTTCCAGTAGAGTTCAGTGCTCCAGTACAGGGTTGGGGGGTGGTGGTGGTGGGGGGGGGTTAGAATAGATTTATGAAATGAACCATTTCAAATGGCATTATCTCCCCCTTGCCAGCCACGCCTTACATAAATCAAAGCACAGCCGCACACAATGGAACATTTGTTACCACCTCGTTTCCTCTCTTGGTTTCAGACTCTGTCTTCTGTGCTCTCCTGGATGCTCTCGCTGGATGCAATGCTCTTGTCCTCTGGCTTTCACATTCTCTCTCTGTACACACTTAAAGATGTACGTTAGAAGAACCACTTTTGAACGAGCTACTATGATGTTTGTAAGTGAGATGTATGAGTGTGAAGAACCTTTATGAACTGTAAAGGAGCTCCACTCGCATGGCACTGTTCTGGGAATGCTGTGAAAATGCTGGGGTGGGCCTTTATTTTGCTCTCAGTTCGGAGGGCAAAATCCCATCCCAAAGGACTGGTTTCCGATCCAGTGACTTGGGAAGACAAGCTATTAGAAGATGCGTAAATTGTAGTGGGGTAACGGACCACAAAACTCACTTTTCGGATCAGATTACAGTTTTGAGCTACACATTAGCAAAAAATACCAAGACAAATATGAGACAGTAACTTCAGAGTTCAGTTTGAATGTATTTTGTGTTACTGCTGTGTTTGTATTGGTGTCAAGATTGAAATAACTATTACTGTACAGATTTACAGGGGCAGTAAAACTGTGTTCTGCACTGTTATGCTTAAAGTTTGGTGATTAATCCATGGTTCATTGGCATCCTGAACTCTATGGATCATAGATTATCCATATTACACAACTAGCAAATTGCTTCACATGATTTTTTTTAGGTTGACTTTCATCCTCCAAGTTTCCTTCCACATCCAGTGGAAATCCAGTTTTCTACTGGATTTAGATATGGTGATTAGGAAAGCCACAAACAGAACACCACACTTTATGTTCATTAAACCAGTTTGGAAACAGCTTTAGGCATTCTGCATCCATACTGAACCATATTGATGGTCACTGCATAGTCACAAAGAACTCAAGTGATTATTGTATTAACTGGCCCAACATTGTAACAAGAAGACATAACGAGCACCATTCCATCACCTCCATCAGCCTGGGTTGCTGACCCAAGGCAGAGTGAGATTAACGTCATTGGCACCACAGTAGCACGGAGTGGTTGTCTGAGTTACTATAGCCTTCCTGTCAGCTCCGAACAGTCTGACCAATAAGGCGTTTGTATCTGCAGAACTGTTGCTCATTGGATGTTTCTTTATTGCATCACTCTGAATAGACCATTGTATATGAAATCCCAGAGGATCGTTTAGAGAAATGTGTCTGGCTCCAACAAACTCGTCGTTTTCCACTTTCTGAAGGTTAATGTGATCATTGCTTTGTCTGACCTGTATCTGCATAGTGTTATGCATTGTACTGCTGCCACGTGATTGGTTGGTTACACATCTGTACACCAATGGGTGTACAGGTCGTTCTAGTGTAAGTGTTTTACTATATATATTGTTCTAGAACTGTTGGCCTGATTTGACAGACTTTACATTTGCTGAAACCTGCTAAAAAGCCTTGAAAGCTTGATACCCTGAGTTCGACTGGTTTGTCATAGGGCCTGGACCTGCAGATCAGAGCACCTCAGTAGGGCTGCTACTAATCGAACCCCTCTGTAACTAATCAATCTGTTAGCTATTCTTCAATTACTCGTCTAGTTGAACCATCATGCAAACTTTAGCCTTTTCCTGGCCCTTTTCTCCGGCGCACCAGCAGCATCATTCACAGTTTTATCTGTTTCAGGTTTTTCTTCTATGGTGCAGCAAAACATTAGACATCATATTATCCCCAGTACCTCCTGTGATGTGTTGTAATCTGTTTGAATGACTGAACTCTGTATATGTATGTGTTCTGGAGGAGAGGAGAAGAGACAGTGACCTTATTCCCTCTGAAAGGACGCTGTTGGTTGATCTGAGAAGTATGTGGTAGAGGTAGTGGTGACAGGTGTGTGTGGGGTGGGGTGGATTTTAGATGGCACAGGGAGTGACTGCATAAAGGAAGCAGGCTTAGTGCCACCCTGCCCACCGGCCCACTGCTGCCCCACAGGGTGGAGAACAGCCTAATAAGAGAATGTGTGTGTGTGTGTGTGTGCGCGTGTGTGTGTTGTTGTTGTTCTTGCGGAAGTCTCCTTGCCCGGGGCCAATGTCCTTCAACTCTGGCATCTGTCTTTTTCTCCCCTACCGTAAGACTGCTGTGTGGGTGTGGGTGTGTGCGTGCGTGCGTGCATGGAAAAGATAAAAACAATATTTTTGACTTGTTGTTGTGTGAAAGCTTTATGTAGGCTCTTGTGTGTCATTAAATGGTGTGTGTGAGCTGCAGCGCGTCTTTGGTCAGATGTCAGTGACTGTAAACAGCTTTGTTGGGTTTATATAGAGATCAAACAGGAGGAGTTCACTAAAGCTGACATCACTCCATAAGGGACCACTGAACAGGTGTTATACGGACAGGAGGAAGTTCTGCCAAGCAAGTGTGTGTGTGTGTGTGTGTGTGTGTGTGTGTGTGTGTGTGTGTGTGTGTGTGTGTGTGTGTGTGTGTGTGTGTGTGTGTGTGTGTGTGTGTGTGTGTGTGAGAGAGTATCCCGTTAGGATATCTCAATTATTTTCTGGCTCTGGAGTCTGGCCTGTTGGCTTCTGTGGGCTTTGAGTAACAGATAATTCATTGTCCTAGATATCTCTCTCTCTCTCTCTCTCCCTCTCTCCCTCTCTCCCTCTCCAGGCTTCCTGTCCCTGTTTTCCCCGTCAGTTACAATTTTAGGCTTCTTTGACACCACTTTGTTTATGTGTGGACGTTAGTACTGCTACTTAGTACTCCTTGTTTCAACACTCACTGTTCATTTTTATCAGCTTCTCTTACCACAAAGGAGCACTTTGTAGTTCTATAATTAGACTGCTGCGCATTTGTTTCTCTGCATAGCTTATTGCCCTCCTCTCACCCCGTTCTTCAATGTTCAGGACCCCTACACGACCACCACAGATCAGGTATTATGTGGGTGATAATACCCACTGCAGTGACACCGACATGGTAGTAGCCCGTGACACGGCTGCCATCGGATCCATTCTTATCAATGCAACACACACTAACGCCACCATTTCAGTGTCACTGCAGTGCTGAGAATGACCCATGTGGTGGATTGTAAACCAATAAAACAAATACATTTCAGCCATTGTGCTGTGCTGTGATGTGGTTTCCTGATTAACAACATGCCGCTGCATAATATATGTATGTATATGCAGTAATATAAGTGTCAGGACCCATAATGGGTGTCCTAAACCTCACCAGTAGTGTGTGTGTGTGTGTGTGTGTGTGTGTGAGAGAGAGAGAGATATTGGCCTGAGACTACCCTATTAAAATGTGTACATCCACCCCCAGTATCAGCAGGTTTCCTGCCCACTTGTTAAGTTTCAAAACAGCAACAGTGTCATTAATCAGTGCTAAAGGTTTTTTGGTGGACAAACAGATGCTACAAGACGTATCAGTATCAAAATGGTTGTAGATAAAAACATTCTACACACGTTGTCAAAAAAAAAACATTGCAGTGCTCTTCAGAAGGAACATAATGGTTACCAACAACAATAAATGAGCAGTTCTAGACGGATATGGGCAATATTTATTGAGCTACACGTACAGAGGTAGTGTCTCGCAGTATGACATAATCACATAAGACCTCCATGTTTGCTAATATTACAGGCTTTAATATCCTCATTATATACAAGGACATGAGACACCTGACAACACACTGCTAATCAGACCACGGTGACTCCACACACACATTGGTTGGTCATCTCCAGCAAGACAAACATTTCCAAGCATGAAACTTGAATCATCGGCATGTCACATGATGTCAAACCCACCCACCAAGTTTCATTCCTGTCAGCTGATTCCTTCCGGGTGCATCTATTTTTTTGGTGATGAGGGCAGAGGTTGCTTACATGTTAACAATATATGTTACGACTTAAATAGAATATAGTAGCATTCTGGACTTCTTTAAACTGTTACACGTACAGGCACATACAAAATAGACTGCTGGGCAACGACAGTGAGAGAGTGACAGGTAAAGAAATAAGGAGGTGTGGTCTATTCACAGCCCCAGATGTCATTCCCTGTGGATGTATAAAGCTGTCAGACCATTTAAACACACAAAGAACATGCACACATGCACGCACACACACACGCACGCACACGCACACACACACACACACACACAAACACATACACACACACACACACACACACAATTTTCATTCTCCATTTTTTTATCCTTCCTGTTTGCATGGATCCAAGTTTCAACATACAGCACATTGACACATTGATGTGTTACAATTAAAAATTACAATTGTCATATTTTATTTTAAAAAGATGTCTTTTTTTGTCAAATCTGTCATCAGTTAAAACATCAGTTCATTTCAGTAAACATTATTGGCATGACCATATTGACACAGTACACAGTATTGACGTATTTAATATGATATATATTTAAATGTAGACATTAAAGGCTATATCGTGAAATATTATTACAATATTAGTCTTAGACTGAGAGAGAGAGAGAGAGAGAGAGAGACATGCACAGAGAAAGAGAAAGAGTTTTCTGTAATATAGAAGTACTAGCATGTCTTGTCCTCTAATCTCTACTTTTATTCTCTTATTCCTTGTTCTTTGCATACGTCCTGCTTCTGTTCTCTATATTCTCTCTCTCTCTCTCTCTCCCTCTCTCTCTCTCATTGATCTCTCTGTTAGCCTTCTATGTATCACACACTGCCCTTTCATTCTTTACATCCTACAAACAACATATACCTTTCTTTCTCCTCTCCTGTGCAGCTCCCTCACTCTTACCCTCTGTATTCACCATCCTACTCCACTCTCTTTCACTCTTTCTCTCTCCTCCCATCTGTCTTTCCCATCTCTCTCTCTCTCGCTCTCTCTCTCTCTCTCTCTCTGTCTCCATGCTGGTGGATGTGACAGTGGTTGGAGTGGTGTTAGTGGGTATAGTGGTAGAAGAGTAATTATGGCTCAGTGGGGCTGGAGGCAGTGATAAATGGGTGATCAGGAGGTAAGGGGTTGCTCCTCTCTCAGAGGAGCTCAGGCCTGGAGCTCTATCAGCTGCAGCACAGCCCAGCCCATCCCAACACAGCAACCTCCATCCCTCCTCCTCCTTGTTGTCCTGCCACTGTTCATGACCCTCCACCCCCAACACCACTGCTGGGACACCCGTCTGACCCCAGCCAGGGATGGAGGGGTGACCCCAACACTGCTTCTGTGGACAGCAGTGCACAGGGTGGTCTTCTCCTTTGTGTGAAATAGTGAGGGGTTTTTCCTGCGGTGATGTAAAGCATTATCTTGGAGGGTTCTCTTATCTGTGTTTATTCTTCTAAGGGCTGGTATGAAATCCAGGTGTGGTGAAACGACCATCTGAAAATGTATAATACATAAACTCCAGCACGTTGAGAAGAAGAGAGACTGGGAGGAGAGAACGAGAGAAACCAGAGCGAGGAGATGAATTAGATGGAAGTGAACATGGCCTCTGAGGAATTCATCACAAGGACAAACACTGGTTCTCTCTTGCTCTCTCTATACATTGCTCTCACTCGTTCACTCTCTCTTTCAGACCTGCTGATTTTAACCTGTTTTCCAGCACACAAAAAAAAGTCCCTCTAAACAATCAATGATGTTGAATGATGCACTTAAAGCTCTGATATGTATTTGTCTAATTTCCCTTTTTTCCTCTTCTTTTCCCACATGTTCCTCCACCCTGGATCAACACAAGGTAAGATTTTCATACTGTGCACCAACAAATTAGCAAATCCCATCATAGTGCAACTGTGATTGTTTCTCAACTTCCCGCTTTTGTGTGTTTCTTCATTCTTCTCATTGTCATGTATGCTCACTCTCAGAATCACAGTTTAGATATCTCTGCTAAATGAGAGGCTTCTCTTCAGCTGTGTCCTCAGTCTTTCAGTAGCGATGCTGAAATTCATGAGAAACCTCAGTTTTCCACTGGTTTATGCTCTGTCTTAATATCTGCCTTTACTCTGTGTTGATGTTCTGAGTCATGTTGTGGAAAACGAATTTAAAAAGAGGTTGATTCTGAAGTTTCCTTTAAGTAGCTGCAGAGCCAATAGCTAGTACTTCAGCTCATGTGCTGGGAGAGGTTAGTGTGTGTCATGGCTGATAAGGCCTGGTGAGCGAGTTCAGAACAGCCGATTAGCCTTCCATCTGAAGCAGTTCTGTACATCTGGCATGGAGATGCTAATAGGTCCTGAAAATCTCTCTCTCTCTCTCTCTCTCTCTCTCTCTCTCTCTCTCTCTCTCTCTCAAGATTCAAAGTCACTTTATTGGCATGACGGTAATGAGAACAACATTGCCAAAGCATTACGACAATAACAACAAAAAATACAATAAAAGCGTGTCACAAAAAATTTAAATGACAACAATACTGAATAAAAATTACAATAATTAAAATAAACATTTTGGTAAATTAAAAAAAAAGATCAAATCTCTTTTTCATTCTCATCTCTCTCATTTGCAATATTATCCCTGTGAATTTTTTTTGTTACTCTTAGTTGAATGTGCCATACAATACATTAATTTAGTATTTTAAGTTGTCCTTTAATACTCTCATTGTTAAAACGATAGTTGCATCCAGAAGGAATCCACCAGTTTCATTGTGTGACTGCAGTGGTGCCATGCCAGACTGTCATGAAGTCACTCAGAATGGCAGCAGGTCATGTTGTGTTATACCCAGCACAATTCTGAGACACAACATCTGTATGTGTAGTTCAATATATAGTCAGTGTTTTTCTTTTATCCTTTATTGTTCCTGGTAAAATTATCTTCCTTCCACTGCAATCAGACACTTCTTTCTGGGTGCAGCTCTTTGTGCAACTGTTCATTTTGACCATGAGTTAGTTTGTTTGGGGTTAAAATGCTCAGCTTTCGTTTTACATGCCCATATACAACCCTGGTTTTTTTGCCTCAATATGAAACTTGCTGCTTTCCCTTACATAGTCAACTCATTGAGAGAAGAAAAAGCTCTGCGTTTATTGGCTAGTCTGCAGAGCCATGATGGAGACAAAGACATTGTTGCTGTGTTACCTTTTAGCCTGGTTTGGCTGTCTTGGGTCTTACCAGGACAAAAGAAGCTGTGTTCTGATGTGTGCTTAGCTCCAGTTTGCTATTCAGCTGAGGTTGTCCAGTTGTGGACCAGCCGGTTGGGTAGCATTCTGTTTATTTATTTTTTTGTTTTATTTGTTTATTTAATTTGGCCTAGCACAAATCCCAGTTTGCATCCCACGCTTTTAATTTAAAGTTTGATTTCACTTTCTGTGAAAAGCAGTGGCCATGAAACCATGAAATTTGCTTAACAATGTCTAGGGAAGTCTTGTGATGTGTTGCTCTCCAGTGTTTCAAACATCGGCAACACCATTTTCCCCCAAAGTGACTTTCATGTTTTACCATTTCAATTGCTTTAGCGTTGAAAAAAAAAAATAGCTGTAAATTTAATGAATCGAGACTGTAATGAAAAAGTATTGTGGTATCTGAATGAGCCTGTTGTACATATCAGTTGTACTATGTGGGATTTGCTTTAAAAAGGAAGATACAGCAGTGTTTGTGGATCGTGGTTTGTCACTTCCATGTGCCAAACCCTAATTTTTTTACTATGTCAATTTAAACTGTTTCCTGTTTTGGAGCATCTGGATGCAGTATTATGACCAGTTAAACAATTGCAATTTGCACTATTGGATCTTAATAAAGTAGAGCTAAACAATGTTAAAAGACAAAATGGTACCAAGGGACAAAAGATTTGGAGCAGGCAATTTATTGAAAACAACAATTTAGCTGAAATAGGCTGTTCATCAGCTGTTCAAAAGTTTAAGACCATAGCTCCATAAAAGCCCCTCAAAACAGAAATCAAAGTGTCAAAAAAATAACTCAGTAATGGGTAGCTCTACCATTCTGGATCACTTCAATCAATCGGTTATGCATGCTTGATGCAAATGTTTCCAAGAGACTAGTGGGAACATTCCAAGTGTTGAAGATGGCTTAACAAAGGACCTCCACTGTCTGGAACTTATGTCCATTTTTGTTAACTTCCCTTGCCGGCCATCATTACCACACAGTCGAGGGCCCTCAGTCATGAGGAATGCCTTCTGCAACATCTCCACATAGCCAGCTGCTGTTTGACACCCCTACACAACCTGCAGCTCATCTTGATGCCCTCGGAATAAGGGATGATTACATGGTCAGCTGTTGCTTCTGGTGAGGTGTGATGGTATATATATATTTGCGTAACATGAACAGACCCTGCAGATGGTCATCTCACACCTGACTGCAGAAGACCTGCTCACTGGACTATGACACATTCAACACTGTGTCAAATAGCCTGACAGCTTTGGATGCTGTGAGGTGTGTTCATCTCTGTGCATGCTCAAGTGATTCTACCTCAGAAGTCAGAGAAGTGTGGTATATTACCCCCTTAAATGGGGAGAGTCCTGGATTCTCCTTTTCAGGTCACAAGACTGGCAGGTTTTTCTTGCACTGTTCTTTCCAGGAATGCTTTGATTCAAATGTGAAACCCTGGAGGAGTTGTAGGCCATCTGTATTTTGTACATGTTAATGAGATACAACTGCCCTTACATATGATGTGAATAAAACAGAATTAGTCCCTATAAAAATACAGAGGCCAGAGGGGGCTATAAGATGATGCTGCTTCCAGTATTGACATGATTCACAGAGATGTTCAAATGCTGTATAGAAATGAATTTTTTAGTTTATAAGTTCCTTTTTGCAATATAGAGTGGAAAGTACTCACAGCGCTTTTTCTTTTTGCACATTTGTTTATGTTACAACCTTATTCCAAAATTGATTAAATTCTTTTTTTCTTCAGACTTCTGCACACAATACCCCACAATAACAAAGTGAAAAAAGTTTGTTTGAGATCTTTGTAAATGTATAAAAAAATATATAACATGTACAAAAGTACTTTGCCTTGACACTCAAAAATTAGCTCAGGTGCATCTTGTTTCCATTGATCATCCTTCAGATGTTTCTACAGTGCTGGCCTAAATATGCTGGCCTTCTATGCATGGTAGAAGGGTCTTAGTTGGGGTAGGTGACCAAGAACCCAATGGTTGCTCTGACAGAGCTCCAACGTTGCTCTGTGGAGTGAGGAGAACCTTTCAGAAGAACAGCTTTTCTGCAGCACACAACTAATCATGCCTATATAGCAGAGCAGCCAGAGGGAAGCCGCTCCTCAGTAAAAGACCATCTGGAGTTTGCCAAAAGGTTCCTAAAGGACTCTCAGCTCATGACAAACAAAAAGAGTTTTCTTTTTAGACTGAATGTGATGCATCATATCTGGAGAAAACCAGGCATTGCTCATCACCTAGCCAATACCATTCTTACAGTGAAGCGTGGTGGTGGCAGCATCATGATGTTTTCCTGCAGCAGGAACTGGGAGACTAGTGAGGGTAGAGGGAAACATGACTGCAGTGATATACAGTGACGTCTTTGATGATAACCTGCTCCAGAGCGCTCTGGACCTCAGACTGGGATGAAGGTTTATCTTCTAACAGGACAACAGCCCTAAGCATACAGCCAAGATAACAAAGGAGTGGCTTCAGGACAACTCTGTGAATGTCCTTGAGTGGCCCAACCAGAGTCCAGACTTGAACCCAATTGAACATCTCTGGAGATATGTAAAAATGGCTGTGAACTGACTCTCTCCATCCAATCTGATGGAGCTTGAGAGGTTCTGCAAAGAAGAATGGGAAAAAACTTCCCAAAATATATATGCAGGCCAAGCGTATAGCATCATACTCTTGAGGCTGTAATTGCTGCCAAAGGTGCTTCAACAAAGTATTGAATGCTTACCTACACATCATATTTTTGTGTTAAATTATTTTAGAAATTTGCTACGATTTCAAAGAAAAGGTAGAATTTTGAGGAAAAAATGAATTGAATCCACGCGCTGTGAATACTTTCTGGATGCACTGTAAGTGTTTATTCTGCTACATAAAACGTTACCAGCTGTGCATCTGTTAACATGAAGCAAGCTTATGTAAAATGGAGGTATTACAGCTTGTACACTCATTACCAAAATATGTTGCACCCAGAAGGAATCAGGTGACAGGAAAGAATCTTGCCATGTAGGTGTGACATCGTGGGGCATGCTAATGACTAAAGTTTCACACTCGTAAGCACATGCAACATAATCAAGGACAGGCCTTGACTGTACTATATATGACTGATTATATAAAGTTGTCCCATTGCACATGCTTTTTATTTCTTTTGTGTTGGTAGCATTCTTTGCATTCAAAGTATGTCATGGAGAAGAGTTTGAAAGCTATTTGAGCTGTTGGAACAGTTTGAGAGGACAGCAGGAAGCAAGATGGTCTTATCCAAGTAATGGGCATCATTCCAATCATGTGGACATTATCATAGCACACTGTTGGTGGCAGTGGATAGAAAAAGGCAAGTTAAAAGCCCTGCTTTTGTCTTGGTGGAGATGACCTACAAATCCATGTGTGCACTATTCCAACAACCAGTCTAGTAATAACAGTCTGTGATGGAGACCCCTAGCTAGTGGGTGAGCTAGAAATAAGTTTTTCTCATGCGATGAACTTTAGAAAGTTCAGAAAAGCACAGTTAACGATGAGAAGCACCTCATGGACCTGGCTTGTAATCTTGGGTTACAGCTGACATACTTGCACAGGTGAGCAGCATAGTTTATCTCTTAAGCCAGCATTGTATCTTTTGTATATATGGTGGACTAAAACTGACATGGTTGATTTGCACTAGTAAGTAGGCCTGCTATTTTGGTACGTCAGTCACTCACTATGCTATCTTGCTGAGCTCTTGACAGCCTTGCAGTGTATTTTCTGTGAAGCCTGGCGGTGCTTCTGTGGAAGGTGAGCTAGAATTGATGCATTTTAGAGACCAAAAAAAGTATTTGGATGATGTTGACATGAAGGAATGACATTTTCTGGGTTAGACACAGCTGACTGTATTTCCCCTCTGTCATTTTTATGATGTCAGTGTAAATATTACTGAGCTAATTAATAGACAATATTCGATCAATATTTATATTTACAGTGCATACAGAAAGTTCTCAAAGTGCCTCACGTTTTGCACGTTTTATGTTACAGGCTTATTTCAACTTGGATGCAATTCATTTCCCCTCAAAATCCTGAGCACAATACCCCACAATGACAAAGTGAAAAAAAAAGTTTGTTTGAAATCTTTGCAAATGTATTAAAATGAAAACAAATAAATATAATATACATACAATATAACAAGTATTTACAGCCTTTGCTCAGTACTTTGTTGAATAACCTTTGGCAGTGTATATATACAGCAGTATATATATATATAGGGGTTTACTTGACTACTGACTTTTTTGTGTGTGTGTTTGTGTGCATCATCGCTCTCTCCAAGAGTGATTGTGTCCTGTCTACTGCTCTTTCAAGGAAGGCAGTTAAGCATGGTGACATTTTGTAGATATGTACTAAAATGCCCATCAGCTCAGATGTGACAGCATGAAGTATGTAGCTGAGTGGAGTGGAGATAAGGGGTGTGTGTGCGTGTGTGTGCGTGTGTGTGCGTGTGTGTGCGTGTGTGTGCGTGTGTGTGTGTGTGTGTGTGTGGTGTGTTTATCTGTGTGTGTGTGTGTGTCACTCGCACGTGCCTGCCTGCTTGCCTGCCTTTTCCAGCATATGTACAGTAGCAGATGAAGTCATCTAACTCTGGGCATTGGCCCCACTAATGAGCCCAACAGTGGACCATGCCGGACCCCACACACACACACACACACACACACACACACACACACACACACACACACACAC
>CM067501.1:22938460-22993526 GCA_034509495.1 Acestrorhynchus altus | reverse complement strand
TGTGTGTGTGTGTGTGTGTGTGTGTGTGTGTGTGTGTGTGTGTGTGTGTGTGNTGTGTGTGTGTGTGTGTGTGTGTGTGTGTGTGTGTGTGTGTGTGTGTGTGTGTGTGAGTGAGAGAGAGAGAGAGAGAACGAGAGAAAGAACGAGAGAGAGAAATATGGCTGATAGATCTGCAGCATCTATTCTTGGCAGCTTAATCTGAATGCCAGCTCAATTTCTTGGCTAAATAATACACACGTGTGTGTGTGTGTGTGTGTGTGTGTGTGTGTGTGTGTGTGTGTGTGTGTGTGTGTGTGTGTGTGTGTGTGCACGGGCATGTGTGTGGATGTACATGTGTGTAACTTGGCTGCTAGAGGGGGTCTGTGGGTCTTGGCAGGAGCCCACAGTGATTAGAATAATTAAGAGCACTGGACAGACTTTCAGACAGACACACACACACACACACACACACACACACGCACACACACACACTATCTGTTTCTACACCTTACAGATGTGTTTGGTGTGCATCACCCCATACTGGTGGAGGTAGGGCTGGTGTTGATTAAATCAAAAATCAGAAACACACCACACACATGCAGTATGTACCCAAGTGAGTCTTTCTGCTTATGAATCTCCATATATTTGTGTCTTCAGATTCATCAGCTCAGAGGTTAATCAAATTAAGCTTCAGCCAGTCAGGAGCAAATGAGGATCAGAGAGAGAGAGAAGCAGAGAGATGGAGGAGGCTGATATGGGCTGTTTCCTCCAATCTAAAGCTTTTTTAATTGCAGATAATGTGTGTAATATGTCATAATTCATGGAAAAGCAGGCGTGAGGCAGGCAAAGGAGCTGCTGTGCTGACTGGAGCTGCTGTCTCTCTCCCCTCTCATCTCTTATCTCTGACACTGCATTAGCAGCCTTTTACAGACCGGTCTAATAGGATAACACACAAAGCCACCTGATCAGCCCATCACAGCTACGCACACTTACATTCCCACTTCTTTAACAGAGAGTGTTCTTTAAACATGCTTCAGACCTGATCTGTAAGAGACGCTGTTCGGTAGAAGATGACGAGGGGTGATATGAGACGACGAGTTCAGGATATTTTGAACCGATTGTGTTGGTTTATGGATTATATGAATGTAATAGAGAAACACTTGTTCTGTGATGTCTGGTTTGGAGACTGTGGCTCTGTCTAAAAGACAGGAGGCTGAGCTGGAGGTGGCGGAGATGAAGATGCTGAGATTTTCGTTGGGAGTGACGAGGATGGACAGGATTAGAAATGAGCAGATCAGAGGGACAGTGAAGGTGGAGCAGTTTGGAGATAAAGCCTGAGAGGCCAGGTTGAGATGGTTTGGACATGTGTTGAGGAGGAATAGTGGATATATTGGACAAAGAATTTTGGAGATGGAGCTGCCGGGTAGAAGGAGAAGAGGAAGACCACAGAGAAGGTTTATGGATGTTGTTGATCATCTCCAGTGGACATGGAGATGGTTGGTGTTACAGTAGAGGAGGCAGGGGATAGGGCAAGATGGAGGCAGATGATCCGCTGTGGCGACCCCTAAAGGGAGCAGCTGAAAGAAGAAGATTAGAGAAACACTTGTTGATCCAGAAGTAAAGCCTAAGCATTTTTTTTTCATTTTTTTAATTTTGTGCATGTAAAAGACAAAGAAAGCTAGCTGGCTCCTTAAGCCTTACAAAGACAAACACGCTCTAGGTCTCCATCATGCATTTCTTACCATAGGCAGCAGCAAGGCATTGCAAGTTATCAAAGTTATACTTTGATGGGAAGACAACCTTGTGTTCTTCAGGCCATGCAGTCCTGTAGCACCTGTGCATGTGAACGAGCTTCACACTTTTTTTTTTTTATTATTATTGTATTTTTTTCAATCAATCAATCAATCAATCAAATTTTATTTATATAGCGCTTTTTACAACAGGAAGTTGTCACAAAGCAGCTTTACAAGGATCTGGGTCCAAGCCTCAAATGAGCAGCCAGTAGGCAAACAATGGCGAGGAAAAACTCCCTCAGTTTTGGAGGAAGAAACCTTGAGAGGAACCGAGGCTCAAGAGAGGAACCCATCCTCCTCTGGTCGACACCAGAGAGCACATAACAATGGCACAATACATTGGGATACATTTTTTAGCTCCCATATGTAGCTATGTGGCTAGTGTAGCTATTTCACAGTGTACAAAAAGCTGGACTGGGGATACAATTATTTCGTGAACTTAATCTTGTCAATTGTTGTATTCTTCTACCTTCTAACGTGGGATACCAAAAGGCCGAATATGAGAATACTTCTCACTTTGGATGCCACCAACACTGTCTCAATAATGGGTCTTAGAAAAGAAGCTAATCCCACCCTTTCCAAAATCCCTGTTTGGCTAATCCCTGCTGAAAAAAAGATGATCTAAGCTGTTCTATAACTCCTAGAATCAGAGAGACGCATTTTGTGGGCAGTTCCATGCCATTTTCTAGGCTTCATAACTCAGGATCACAATAACCTAAATATTATAACCATTTCCTAACGAATAAGGCTATCTAACAATTCAGTCCAAGCTTAAATGCCAAAGGACTCTTCCAGAGCATGTTTACTGCTCTGTCCACGTGGACATGCTCAACGTGCACGCAGACTCCAACTCATTAGCGAGAGGTAATGGGGCTAATGATGACCCTGATATTGGGTTAAAGAGGAAAACGAAAAAGAAGGGTGGTTTGCTCTCTTCCTTTGCTCACATAGAGTTCAAATTTCAAAATAAAAATCCTGAAAAAGGATAAAACTAATTTGCATGGTGTATGTTGCATTTAATTTTGGTCATGCTGGTCATGATAGTTGACCATCTGGTGAAGCAAGTTGGACAAAGGGCATGACCAGCATTGCCAAGCTGACTGAGAAACATGACCATGCTTGGATATGCTGGTCAACTATCTTGGTCATACTGGTAGTTAAACTTGGTCTGGTTGCCTGAAGAGATGTCTTTTAAACATCATTTGTAAAATGTCATTATTAGTAGGAAAAAGTGAGGACACATTTCTTGCTACTTAAAATACCTGCATGGAGGAGTGGGAGAATCTTTCCATTCATCCATTTTCTGAACCGCTTATTCCTGAACAGGGTCACAGGTGAGCCGGTGCCCAGCCGGCAACTCTGAGCACAAGGGCGGGAAACAACCCTAGGCAGGACGCTAATCCATCGTAGCACACCCACACACACACACACTAAGGGCCACTTTAAAGTCACCAATTCACCTATCATGCATGTCTTTGGACTGTGGGGGAAACCGGAGGAAACCCACGCACGGGGAGAACATGCAAACTCCACACAGAAACTTCCCAGGTCGCCCCACCCAGGGACCAAACCCAGGTCCTTCTTTCTGTGAGGCAACAGCGCTACCCACTGCGCCACCGTGCTGCCCTGGGAGAATCTTTCTTCCAGTCAATATCATGGTCTGGTAGATGGTTATTGGAAACATATTATTTAACATTATTTCAGCCAAAGGAGCAAATACCAGCTATTAGGGCATAGGGTGTCCTAACTTTTTCCTCATGAGACAATTACATTTCTAATCATTGTGTAATGAAATGTATTTTTAACATCATCAATGAAGATAAATGATGTTTTAAAGACATTTAATTATATTTAATTATATCACACCCATCTCTCAGTATAGTTAAAATGAAGACACACACACACACACACACACACACACACACACACACAGACCTTATTTGGACACCTAAGTAGTGTAAATCCGTGGCAAAAAATCACTGCCTCTATATTATATAAAAGGAGAATTTATGTAATCTACAGAGCACAATGCAGATTGTTCAGAGTTAGTCTATTATGCTGGTCTGATAGTATGATCCCCCACCAGTTGATAGGTTATTAGCGAGATAATGCTATCTCGCAGGAAATACATATTTTTAATGATGAGCGGACCAATAGAAATATTTCAGAATTGCATTAACACTCAAAAAATGTTCTTAAGAAGTTTCAATTCTGTAAGCATTGTAAAACAGTGACAGCATGGTGAAAGACATATTTGTTTATTGTCTTGATCCTGCATTCTGTCTCTCTCTGTATTTTCCTGCATCTCTCTTGTGAAGAGAAGGAGGACTGATGGATGGATGGCGTGGCACAGGGTCATTCCTCAGCCGGCCCTCGCTCTGTCTGCCTATCGTTCAAAGTCCAGAGAGAATGAGAGAGATGGATAGGTGCACTGCATTGAACGAGAGCGCTCTGAAGTCAGTGAGGATTCGAGTGACTATCTCATGTCCCTTGTCTTAGCTTAAAGCTATCCTACACCACAATACTGAATCAAGCAGACCTGAGCACGCTTTGAAGATTAATAAATCGTAATAAGGTGGAATGAAGATTCATCATCTTCATGGTTTTCACTGTTAGATTAAAAATGTTTATAGCACACAAATAATAATAATAATAATAATAATAATAATAATAATAATAATAACACTGAAATCATTTCCTCACAGATACACACACATGATGAGGTGCATTGAATTATGGGAATCTATATGAGAGGCATGATAAATAGGTGCCAGATGTTTGGGACATTTTGTTCACATGTGTGCTGATAATAAATCATAGAAGGCATTACCACCCATAGCAGACAGCGTAGTGGCTATCCATGGGTGCTTAACAATTGTGATTGGTGGTGTCCAGCTATAATTGTATGTGTGCCAGTGCAGCTGGGAGCAGATGACCCACTAGAGTGCCACAACAACACTGGACTCTGCGCCTCATCTGGGTTTGTGAGGTTACTCACTAGATCCTAGAGGACTAGCAACATGTGGGATGGTCCTAAGAGTTGTTGATGAATGGGTACATGTGTGGTGCAGACTCCATAATGCCATAGAACCCAGTTGTTAACAAGATACTATGCAGGCTGTTGGTGGTGCGTGGTTCTCGTGTCATGGGTTGGATCCACTGGTCCACCTGAACTCATTGACCTGTCAGTCACTGGTGCCTGCTGTTTCACTGCTTGGTGACCAATTGCTCGTGGACTTCATGTACCCTCACAATGATGGGATATTCCATCATGATAATTGGACTCCTGATGTGTTGTGGTGTTAACAGAAGCCGCTGTACTGTCCACCGTGGGTGGTGATTTATGTCGTTTATCATGAGCTTCAACCTCACTCTTTCAAGATCGCCCCTCTCAACTTTAACAGGTGTCGGCATTCCCAAGTGGTCCCCTGAGGTGACGGCACTTCATCAGCAATTTACATACTGCTATGCGATGACTTTTGGTATTTCAGTGTAGTTTAAAAGTCCCCATTGTAACACCAGAAATGCATTACAATTCACGTAAAAAGGAAATCACCAGCACTGTTTGTGTCGTCTTCTGATCATGACAATGGAAGCAGGTGCTGTACTGGAATTCAGTGAAACTGTGGAGGTCAACTACCCATATGCTTGTAAGACAAATCAAAACCCCAGTATGACGTTCAATAACCTGCAGGATTATTCTAAGAGAAATACAGTTTTCACCAGCACGCTTACAGTTAATTCCTCAGCTCATGACTGTGTAAGCAAGAGCCATCCTGGCTTTCTTTTGTAGGATGGCTGTTGCAGTAATTCACCTAATGCAACTTTTTAATTGTGCACAGTTATCAGAGGTATTAAAACCTAAATTGCAGATTATTGTTGGGTTGGTCATAAAAAAGTGAAAGCAGCAAACATATTTTTTCTCTGTGTTACGCACCGCTCAGAGGTGCCCTGTTCCCAAAACAGTTGAAATGGGGTTTGCTGTGTGTGTGTGTGTGTGTGTGTGTGTGTGTGTGTGTGTGTGTGTGTGTGAGAGAGAGAGAGAGAGAGAGAGAGAGAGAGAGAGAGAGAGCGCGCTCTAATGACTTCACAGGCCATTAGTCTCTCTGTGTGCTCTGTCACACCTCATTATCCACACACACATACACACCAATACACAGGCATACACACTACTGGAACAGCAGGCTGGAACACAAAGTACTCTCCTCTACAAACTTGAGTCATACTCTCAGCCTTCTGTGTGTGTGAGAGGGAGTGAGATGGAGAGGTCACGGGGTCGTGTGTGCTCGTTCATCTAGTTACCTCTTTTATCAAATCTACTGTAATTCACTCCAGTTCAGTGTGATTTGTATAACATTCTTTATATTAGATGTGTTCAGCAGTTTACCGTAATATAGGTTCAGGCTCCTAATGAGCAAGCCAAGGTGACACTTGGAGGGAGAGACCAAGATCTCCTCCTCTGGGCCAGCATGGAGGATGTAGAGTTACAGGCACAACAAATAAAAAAACATTCAGACTATAGAGACAAAAGAAAAGTCAGATGAAAAGCCAGTTGAGCAATCGTGTTTTACAGGTTAGAGAAGAGACCAGACCAGGAGATCACTGGTTCAGTCCCCAGTTCCAGCATCCGCAGCTGAGGTGATCTTGCACAAGGTGCCTAACCACCATTTGTTCCCTGGTCACTGAGGTAGCTGCCCATTCACTAATGTGAATGTGGGGTTTGACTGCCATTTGTGGTTTAGTTGAGGTTGAATTCTTTTACACTTTGGTGCTCTGGAAGGAAAAGTGTGCTTAATCTTAGTCTCAAGACAAACTATAGTGAATTACTGACTGTGCAGGACCCGCGATGAGTGAAATATAAGCTTATGGTTGAATGCCCAGTGAATACCGAAGACTGAGTAGCAGGTTTGTGGTTTGTAAGCAGCTGACTATATACGAGACTGATTAGGGACCATGAGAATTCCGGGTTGATGAGGGATGTGAGGCAGTTTATTGATTAAAAACTCTAGCGTCTCTAGGTATTGAAGGCTGGTAATCATCACAGCAGGAATGTGAGTGACACCTGCAAATGACTCTAAAGCGATCACAAGGGTTGGGTCCAAAGAGCCAGAGGTGCAACAGCAGGCCATTTAGATCTTCAGGCAGTTATTTCATAACTATAAAGCAGAAACAATATAGTGGAATTGTGGGTAGGCTGCTACCAGTGACCCAGTATTGTGCTCTAGCCTCTCTAGCTGGATGTTTTGGATAATGGTGTTTGCGATCAAGTAACTAGTGCTGTC
Organism: Acestrorhynchus altus; assembly: GCA_034509495.1. Taxonomy (NCBI): domain Eukaryota; kingdom Metazoa; phylum Chordata; class Actinopteri; order Characiformes; family Acestrorhynchidae; genus Acestrorhynchus; species Acestrorhynchus altus. Next base: position 22,986,472 of record CM067501.1, on the reverse strand, counting down.
TCTGAACTCTAATGATGCCTTCATCCTTATGGGAATAATTAATCTACAGTAATTAATGTCTATGCAAATCTGAGCTTGGCTCAGCTTTCTCTAGGATCTTAATGATAATGGGATGGTTTGTAATTGGCTTACAGTTGGTTTGAGTTGATTGAGACTAGATTTATTTACGTAGTTAGTTCATTAGTTAGGTATTTATTTAGTTGTTTATCTGTTGTGGCCTAATGTGGCCACTCATTTGGACACCAAGACACAAAGAGAAAAGAGAAATATTGGGATAAATGCCAATTAGCATGTTTCAACCTGACTTCTGGCAGCTTTTTGTGGAATTCTTATTGGACATTTGAGATTTGTCTTGGCAGAACTGATTGATATGAGAATTGAGTTCCATTAAATTTGTTAGTTTCCTGTCACGGACATGAACGTTTAAGCATAGTCAGGGCGATGTTTGATAGGGTTGAGGTCAGGACTTCTGAAGGCTATTCCAAACCTTAATGTTAGCCTGCTTTAACCGCTGCACAACTGCCTTTGATGTTCAATGCACCCAGAAAGTATTCACAGAGCTTCACTTTTTGCAGATTTGATATTACAGCCTCATTCCAAAATGGATTCCAATAATTTTTTCCCCTCAAAATTCTACACACAATACCCCACGATGACAAAGTGAGAAAAGTTAAACATAGAAATGTAACGTAAATAAATATTCACGGCCTTTGCCATGACACTCAAAATTGAGCTCAGGTGCATCTTGTTTCCACTGATCATCCTTCAGCTGTGTCTGCAGTTTAATTTGACACTTGTGGCGAATTTAACATTCTCAAAAAGACTTGAGGCTGTGATTACTTCAACAAAGTATTCAGCAAAGGCTGTGAACACTTATGTACATGTTGTATTTTGGTGCTTTATTTTTAATCGGTTTGCAGAGATTTCAAACAAACCTTTCTCCCTTTGTGATCTTGAGTAGTAGAAGTGTAGAGTTCTGAGGGACACAATGACTTTAACCCATTTTGGAACAAGGCTGTAACATAACATCAAATGTGCATGAAATGGAAGCAGTGTGCATGCTTTTCAGATGCACTGTATGTTTGAGATCATTGTTCTGTTTGAAAACCATTAAACGTCTGCCTGATGGTTGGAGGTTATGGTGGAGAATTTTAGGTAGTCTTTCTTCATTATGTCATCCACTTTGTGCAATGTACCAGGTCCAAACAGCCTCAGGGATTGCTACCATCACCATGCTTAAAAGCAGGGATGTAAGAAAATATCAATACACTTAAGTATTGTGATACTACATTGATTCTCAAAAATTATCAATATTTTATCAACATGTTAAATGCAGGCTGTGCATTCTGGGCCAGCTACAAGCTACAGACATGATGGACATATGATAACAAACAGACTTATTTAATTGTCATGGTGCTGATGTTTCAGATTTCAGACTTTTAATAGTCCTTACAAAGCAAAATCCCAAATCATTGCTGGCATGAAGTGAATTTGGTTGAAATTGGCCTAGAAAATCTCAGTACACACCTTGTTAACAGTATTGCACTATATCGAATCGTGACCCCTGTTGCCAATACATAAAGACCTACTTAACAGCTATTGTTTGTGTCTTTGGGGATGAATGCCTTCCATTTACTCTTCCAGACATCTTTGTCTCATTTGTCCATAGAACTTTACTCCAGAAGGGTTTTTCTCTTTGTCTGTGTGGTCAGCTGCAAATTTTTTCTTGCTTGATATGTAAGCGTGAAGAACTTGGTCCAGAACTGTCCTTCATCGTCACACGTCTCTTTTACAAATCTATTTATAGAAGTGGTTCTTTATAAAGCACCCTTCACGAAGCCATTTGTAGCACTTTCGTTTTTAAGTGTACATCACTGCTACTTCAATATGTACACACCCCCAACCTGCAGTGGGTTAGCACTTTAAAAGCACCAAGACTAGTGAACCCACCCCACCAACACAGCTCTGTGCACTTTTTCGACATCAATTACTTTAAGTGTGTGGGCTGTTTTATTGAGGCCATTAAAGCTGCCTTAACAATTTCCAACAACACAACAAACACCTTAAGATAATCCGTCAGAAAATAAACTGTGGACAAGTGAAGGAAAGAGGAAGAAAACCCATGACCGATGTGGTGCAGCAGCGGGATTATTTGTGCGTTCTGTTGCTTTGCATACTTCCTCTCTGTCCTGCTCTGTCCTACGTACCATCCATTAAGTACTTGTGTAAACAGTGGGCCCTGGTGGGCTAGGCTGCGTGTTCTGCATCCTCGCCTTTTAAAAAATATGATCTTTTCTGCAGCGTTGGGTGCGACCTTCCCCAGCCCAGCGGGGTAATGTAATCATGGGCTGGGAAGCACGCCTGTCAAAAGCACGTAAACTGGGTAATAAATGTATTCTACGTTAACATGTCTAACACAGCAAGTGCGCACGCATGCACGCACACCCACACACACACACACACCCCCCACACCAGGCTGGTGAGTGTTGGTGTGTAATGAGGCCTCTGCACAGAGGCAGCCAACAATGCATCAAATGCTTCTTATCATCCTACTGTAATAGTTAGAGATTTAGCAGTTTTATAAATATGTATTCACTTATAGAACAGATGCTTAAATGATAAAAGAGAATTCATTTGGCCAGATTTGTATGAATAATGTTTTATTAATAATCTCTCCAGTACTCATTAAGAAATCTGCCCACATCACCCCACCCTTTACCAGTAACAATGCTATCAGTATCAGACTGTGTGTGTTACAGAAATCTGCTGCTAACCTTTAAAGCCCTGCGTGGACTCACACCTACTGACCTCTCAGCACGACCTCATCCACGTGTCTCGTCTCCACTCCTCTGATTCAGGTCTTCCACCTGTCCCCATGTTTAGACTGTCCGTCCTGGCTGCCACGTCGTTTAAAGTTTGTGACCCCCTCTGTCTGGAAGTCCTTACCTTCATCTTCTGCTTCTTTTCCAGAATTCCATCTAAAATTCCATCTAAAAAATGTCATTCAATAAAATACAGTAATAGGAAAAAAAAAAGGTTTGAGAAAGGTGTTGTCTTCTCCTCTTCTTCATCTTCCCACCCTTCATCTTCTTTTTCTTCTCTTAACTCCTACTTTCCCCATTCTTCTCTTCACCTTCTCTTCATCATTGTCTTCCCTTTTCCTTCTTTTTTCTTCTTCTCTTCATCTCTTCTTCTTCACTCATTTTTTTCTTCATCTTCTCTTCTTCTCATAATTTCCTTTGACATCTTCTCATCACTATCTTCTTCTTTTTCTCCTCTTCCTCCTGGTCTTCTTCTTCTTCTTCTTCTTCTTCTTCTTCTTCTTCTTCTTCTTTTTATGTTGTAGTTCTTTAACAAGTCTGATCTGTAAAACTGTAAAACTCTCCAAAAGAACCCATATATTAAAAACTTGTTTCAGGTGATTCACAAAGTTTGTGTGTGTGTGTGTGTGTGTGTGTGTGTGTGTGTGTGTGTGTGTGTGTGTGTGTGTGTGTGTGTGTGTGTGTGTGTGTGTGTGTGTGTGTGTGTGTGTGTGTGTGTGTGTGTGCACCACTCTGACCTATATCACACTGAAAGAACTCCTCCTGACAACTTCTGGGCCTTCAACTGTGCTTAGTAAAGCACACACACACACACCACACACACACCTATTCCTCCTGACCTCCGTGTTAAAGCAGCAGAAGAAAGGGTATAGCCAGCTGCCAGGAAAGGAAAAAACAATCCATTTGCCCTTGCCTAGATCACACACACACACACACACACACACACACACACACACACACACACACACACACACACATACATACACATGGCTGGTCCTAAACATTCAGTGTCAGAGTGTTTCTCTGAGCATCCAACTGAGTGTGACTCCTCAGGAAATAAGGTGAGGAGGGAAGATATTTGTGGACTGTTACACAAGTCACACCATATTGAAGTCTAGTTACATCTGTGTGTGTGTGTGTGTGTGTGTGTGTGTGTGTGTGTGTGTGTGTGTGTGTGTGTGTGTGTGTGTGTGTATACATTGTTTGCTTTGGTGTGTGTACACATTTGCTGGAGAGTAGGAGGCAGGGGTGAGGGTGTAATTGTGAGGTAAAGGTGGAGCTTTGACAGTGATTACTGCTGTTAATTGGAGGGAAGGGGCATCTGGAGGCGGGTGGTTCACCATCCGGCAGACACAGCTTTAATGAGTTGTTTAGAATTGAAAGTTGAAAAATGAGTATGTATCTTTGTGTGTTGTGTGTGTGTGTGTGTGTGTGTGTGTGTGTGTGTGTGTGTGTGTGTGTGTGTGTGTGTGAGAGAGAGCGAGAGAGAGAGACAGGGCGAGAGATAGACAGTTTTTTAATCTGATGAGCTGATGCTTGAAGCCTATAAACATACTAATGATCTCAGTACCAAAGACACTGGTTTCACACCATTTCCTTTGCTATCCCAGCAGCCACTCCCAAATCAAAATCTCCATTTTTTTGGCCCTAATTTGCAATCCTGCCCTCTTAGATACAAACATATTCTATCAGCCAAGAGGTAGTTTAGGCCTGTAGTTTTCTGCTTTAACCCTTGTTGATGTAGGGCTATAAGGGCCTGGCAAACTTGGGAAGCATTTCCTTTATAGCTCTGTGCACTGGTCTCTGTACTGTCGTTGTATTCTCCAGCATTCCGAAGCTTTATCTTCACCACAGCGGAGAACCCGTATATATGTATCTAGACATCTTTGACAGTCACAGTGAGTGCGGCTAAATTAGTTGATCCTGCTAATGAGAAGGGGTGTCCACAAGCTTTTGAACAATGCATTATATACTGTGTAGGACCTCCTTTTGCTCCCAAAACAGCTTATATTCTTGCTGAATTCCACAAGATGTTGGAAACATTCTGGTCCATGTTGACAATATAGCATCATGTGCTTCCTGCAGAAGGAGGTTTCAAATTATTCATTTGATAACGTTCCAAATGTTTTGGCTTTGTGACGTAGTGCTATAACCATGCTGCAGTAGCCATTAGACGATGGGCAAATTGTTGCTATGCACATGGTCAGCAGGACTCAAGTGGCATTCAATAATGATTGATTGGTATTAATAGGCCCAAAAAGTACTAAGAAAGCATTCCCCGCACCATTAGACCGCCTCCATTAGCCTGTACTTTTCGCATTACCTGCCTTATGTTATTGGGTTCATGCTGCTGGTCTGCATTGTGGTCGTCTGCTGTAGATTTACTGTCTGCTCAAACAAGGCCGTTTTCCTTTGGCCTCTTTCATCAACCATCCATATCTGTCTGTAGAACTGCTGTTCACTGGAAGTTTGTGCACTTATATATATCGTTTGCACAGTTATAAGGGAATTATAGAGACTGTTGTGCTGAGATTTTAGGAGATCAGCAGCTAAGGAACACTCCTACCAGACCTTCTGGCATGACAACACTAGTACTGCATGATCGATTGGTTTATATGATTGCAGAAATGATTAGGTTTTAGGTGGTGAGTTCTTCATAAATACTGCTTAATGTTGCTTCAGTGCTAAACTAATAGCAGCTCATTTGGGATGCCAATAGTTTCGATGCTGGTCTTCATTTAGTTATATATTTATTTCCTTCCTGCCTTCCTTCCTTCCCGCCACTTCAGCTGGACTGCTGCTCCAGTCACGACGCTTCGCCGTGTTTGCCTTTTGTCTGTTCTCTTTCCCTGCCATGGCTGAGCTCTATAGTCACTTTAGTCTGATCTACATTTCTATGCTGTAATAAGGCTTAGCTGAGGTTGACCTGCTTTTCTTTGGGGCATGAATAGTAATGTAAGGTGTAGTGAGGGATGGCGTGAAGAGAGGTCACTCTGAGCCTGAGGGGACGTGGGCAGCAGGGTTAAGGCACACAGTAATGGGCTTTTCCTGTGCTCCATTCAAGTCTAAAGAGACATGAACCTACTGAAAAATCCTATTTATGTTCCCCTCTGTCCAGGGGCTCCTATTCACACAAAGGTGGCATACAGTCTGCCTGAGTGTGAACGTGTAAGGAGACATGCCATTTAAACATTGGGTTTATTAACTCTAGCATTTGAGCAGATTATCTGATGGACTACAGACTGAATTCTGATCATTTATTCATTCAGATATTGGTCAGTGACACGGGTGTAAATGTGCATGTTAATGCATTTTCATCAGAGTACAACTTATGCCCAGCAAATGCTTATTGGCTGTGTGCTAGCTGTGGGGGTGGGGCAAATCAAACAAAACTTGCGCTGAGCCAGAACTAGTAATACTGCCTCAAATTATTAAGGATTACTGTGTGAAGATTGTTTTCTGCGCCCTATACTGAATGCAATGCAGAAAATATACTTTATTTTATGTTTTCTGTACATTTCTGTACATTGTTTGAACACTGCCCCCTAGTGCACGTGTTGACATTGAATGCAAATACATTTTTTAACATTTTAAAGTTTTAAGTCAACATCAGTTTTGGCTTTTTTAATGAAAAACTGTTTTTTTACCTCAAGATATGCAGTTGTTTTTCATTGGAACCGAGTCAACACATTAATCATTAGTGTATGATTAAGCCACTGTTAACGTCTCTATGCAGAGTCAACTGACCAGTCATCTCAGCCTCTCTATCCATCTCATGCACAAATAGCTGTGGGTATTAACTTAGAACTTCACCTTGGCTTTCTCCTTTAGTCCATTCTCACAGCTCTCACAATACATTACACTGATCAGAGCTCAGGAGCTCTTTCCATCCACATCTATTTGTGATCACCCCTACAGCAGCTGATGAAACTCCTGAACACATCCTTTATATTTCCCAGCCCTGGCACACCAGCGGCTCGGCGTAGATGGCCGCACGATGGATCCAGGGTCATGTTTGATTTGTTACTGATAGACTGACAGTGCTCTTATACTCCATTTGTCGTTTTAAAGACTACAAACCACCTGGTCATTAGCCCAGCCGTGATTGTTATTAATGCTGTTATGAAAGGGCAGATGATGTGCTTTGAAACGGGCCGATGAAAGAGGGGAGGAGCCCACTGGGACCTGCTGTCTGGATCTGGATGACAGGGGCCTGCTGGAGAGCCTGGGCCAAACTCATCAAGCCATTCACATTCAGCCCAGATGCAGCCTGAAAGTCGGCTGCGGTTTGGAGTTCAGTGTGTGCTGAAGCAGCATTCAGTTACTTTGGGCAAAGACCTCTGATGGCAGAAGATAATGTCAAGCCACGGTGCTGCTCATCAAACAGAGCAGAGAAATTGAAGAAATCAAACAATGCATCTGAAGAATAGATGTTTCCACTTCAGAAAGCGTAAACTACATCGATTAGCAATAGAATTAGCAACACTGACAGGTGACGTGAAAACACTGATTAAATCAACTACAGTGGCATCTGTCAAGAGCTGGATATATTAGGCAGCAAGTGAACAGTCAGTGCTTGAAGGTGATTGGTTAAAAGCAGGAAAAGTATAATGATCTGAGCCACTTTGATATGAGTTAAATTGAGACGGCTAGATGAGTGAGTCAGTGGATCTCCAAAAACAGCAGGTATGTATGGTGTTCCTGAAGGGCAGTGGTCAGTACTTTCTGAAAAATGCTCAAAGAAAGAACAATTGGTAAATTGGTGGGGTCATGGGCACCTAAGGGTCACTGATGCAATCTATGGAGTCCCACCTCCCAACTTACAGCTGCTAATATCTTGGTATCAAACCCCACAGGACAGTTTCAGATGTTTTCTGGAGTCCAAGCCTCATACCTTGAGACCAAGGTCATATCTGTTGTTGAGGCACCTACACAATATTAAGTAGGTGGTGCTAATGTAATGGCTGATTGGTGTTTATTTACTTGACTTGTGTGCAGACTTTCCACATCTTTTATTTTGCAAACACAAATTAATGATAAATAATGAGTCGTATAATAAATGCTATTCATATAGAATTGAACTTATAGGAGAAACAGATATCATCCCCCCCCCCCCCCCCCAACAAAAAAAAAGCTTGTATGTCCTTCTCCCAGACATGAAAACACGATCATTATGATTCTATCAGTTGTCTACATTCGTTCTCTGCTTTAATTTCTGTGTGTCATAAAGTAGAGAATTAGAAAGAATGGAAAAGGTTGCTCACTGAACACATCCTGGTATTAATCCTGGTATTAATAATGCAACGTGTTTTTAATGAAAGAATACATTTTCTCTGCCTCTCTTAATCTATGTGTTAAGGTGAGGGCCTTTCCATCTAATGGAGGCTATAAAGAAATAGAAAGGTCAAGGCGGTAATAGACTAATCTCAATTATCAAGGGCACTTCACAAAATCTTTCACTGTGAAGCACACACACACACACACACACCCACACACACACACACCCATTCTGTCATTGGTTCAACATTCCATTGGAAACACTGAAATGCAATTATGTATTAATAATTTAAATTTGCTAAATATTTTCTTGAACGTCACATCAGCTACACTTTCACTTTTCACTGCCGGGCAGTTTAATCAAATGAATGAAGAATTCCAGTTGTGTTCTCTAGTTTTCACTTTAGTGGAATTAATAATAGTTGAATAATAACAAATAATGAGGTATACATTTCAAGTCCATACCTGTTTGTACAGTTATACATTTGTGCAGTTTTGCCACTGGACTTTGAAATGAAGTAAACGAAGCTTTAATTTAAAGTGTTTAACAAAAAAGGGACTTGCAGCCATTTTTAACATGGTTTCTCCATTTTACACAGACTCAAAGCTATCAAAACCCATATGTGTAGGCGTCGCCTTTGTTCTTCATTACATGCAATGTGTTACGTTAATGAGGTCCTTCAACCAGTGGCTCGACGTTTTCTGAACACACACTTCAGTACACTGTTCCAACAGAACAGCGCTCATACACATACTGCTGCTGTGTCTCAAGTGCTTGCATTGAAGACACAGATACTATGCCACGGCCACTCACATTGCCAAACCTGTTCCTGATTGAAAATGTGTTGGCTGCTATTATCAGCACATCCCTACAGCAAACTCTGCAGGATCGGAGTGAGAATATTCAAGCTGCACGGGGTGGATTATCACAGGACATCATTAGGAAGCTCTATAACTTCATTCTGAGATGTCTGTGATGTTGCATCATACCCAACGTCACACTCATAGACACTACTCCTATATGTGTCCTTCAATAAATATTGCTCAAATTGCCAGTTTAAATTTCTTTATTGTTCCTGTTAACCTGGCAAAGCAGCCTCATCACGAGTCTGAGCTGTGCTGCTCTACACATTTCAGAATGATTCCAGCTACTTTTCTTTGAATTCTCATTAGCTATAAAACCCAGTGAACCACTTCCACTGGATGACATACATGGCCCTTCAATAACCGTGCCACCACCATGTCTGAAAGATGTGCGGTGTGCTTGAGATAAAGCCCTTCCTTTCTTTCTCCATCAAGTTCATTTTCCATTCACGTGTCCAAAGAATCTTGTTACAATACATTAGCAGTGTAACCTGAGCTTTCTCTTTTCCAGTGTTACCAGTAATTTGCAGTAAACCCTGTGTGTTTGCTTTCAGGAACGCGTCTGCTGGTTGTAGAATTTGACACACCTTCCTCATCAACAGTGTTCTTGGTTTTTTTTGGTTGCTCAGCTTACCAGCGCGTTCCTTCTTGTTAGAAAAAAATGTCCCTGTCCAGAGACCTTCCTGTTTCATCCTCTTTTTTGCAGTGAATGAGAAATTGCAGCACTGTTTCCTTCCAGAACGTGCCATGTTTCAGAGTGAAACACAGTATCAGGAGTGGTCTTTGAATTAGATGGGGTGGTGAGAACCGGAAACGTATATATTTGCTTAATATCATTTAGCTCCACCTACTGATGTGAAGCGGTTCCATACTGATGGAATTTTCTCTTTTAAATGATGTGATAAATCAATTTAATCAGGCGTGTGACCAACAGTGTAAAATGGTCCATTTTGGTTTTAGGTTGAAATTTTCATGCGGTCAGAATTGTTTGTGTGCTAGTTGGTGCTGAAGATAAGTATTTGGAAGTAAGCCAATATTTCTCATTATACGAATTCCATACGTGTTATTTCAGAGAATGGATATCTTTGTTTTTGTTGATTGATTGATTGATTGATTGATATATACTTTATTGAAATTCATTTTGTTTATTTTTGATTGATTGATTGAGAAACTGTGGAAAAGCATTTCAGTGCTCTTCTCTGAGTCTGTGTGCCCAAGCTTTTGACTGGCACAGTAGTGTGTCTTGGTACACTTTGGTGTATCTCCTCTCACACAGTGTAGCAAGTATCAGAAACACCCACACAAACCTACAGATCTGTGTGTTAAAACTCAGTATGAATTAATGAGTCCTGCTGATCATTGGTTTGGGTTTTGGGATGACCACTTAAAGAAACACTACCAGTGAAACACATGTCTCTGAGGTCACTGCCCCTCAAGGTGCCTGTATCCTTTTCCCAAAGCTCCACCCATGAATAATTAATGTTCTCAATTTTGGGGCCTTTTAATAGACTGTGATAACAGAGGTTTATTTAGTTCTGTTGGTTCTGAGAGAGTGTAGGCCAGCGAGGAGCTGCCTGTAATGGATGACTCTCTTAATTAATTAATCTACACACCTGATCTTAATGAGCTGTGTCTTCAGGCTGGGGTGCTCACTGCTGTAACTAATTAAGTTCATCAACGAGTTCACTATCACGTTCATTTCAGTGACCACACACACACACACACACACACACACACACTTGCTCTCTGTACTGGGTGCAAGTGGGAGGGAAGCACAATTTACAGTGGAAGATTTTGTTACCGGTCATTTTGGAGCCTGTCTATTGGTCCATGTATCATGATGGTTTGATCCAATGAAGAAAAACTGTCAAACTTTTTTTTTTTAATATTCATATTTATTTTTCTTTGTTTGTTTGTTTGCTTGAACTCCAGCTCAATCCAGTTATGCCAGAAATAAATCCCTTTTGTCTACTGTGATTAGTTATTTTCCAGTAACACACCATTAAATCAAATTCCAACAGTAATGGTGATAAGATACAAAGCAACTTACTGACCGTAGCTCATTTTCTCAACAGCTTCTTAATATTTAGGTTGTAATACATAGTAGGACTGGGCAATATATAGATATTGAAGTAAATTCAGGGATATAATCAATTCTGTTCCCCACCACCTCCATTCCCACTCTCACACACACACACTAAGACTTGTGTGTATAAGGAAGAAAAGTTTGAATTTCAATGTTTATATATGCTTAGAGAGAAAGAATTTCAGGGAGTGTCCTGATGTTTTCACATAAATTGTATTGTATATTATATATTCCCTTCAGCTAAAATATATCTGGATTTGATTTTTTTTTTTGTCCATATCACCCAGTCCTGGTAATTAGTACAGGGAGTGTTTTCATGTTGTGGTCATCATTTAACAGTGATGTTTCATTTGTGCTCATTCCTGTAGCTGAATACCATAAATAATTACAATGGCAATATTGTGTCTGTGTGTTGATGTGTGCTTGCAGCTGAGGTTTTGTGTGTGTGTGTGTGTGTGTGTGTGTGTGTGTGTGTGTGTGTGTGTGTGTGTGTGTGTTTGTCTAAGTTTGAGAGTGTGGGTGGGAATGAGAGAGAGAGAGCCCTGGGGGCTGACACTGAAGGTGACTCCCTTAGCATTAACCTTGAGAGAGTGAGAGAGAGAGAGAGAGAGAGAGAGAGAGAGAGAGAGAGAGAGAGAGAGAGTGTGTGTGTGAGTATGTGTGTGTGCACGCATGCATGTGTGTGCGAGTGAGTGAGTGAGAGAGAGAGAGAGAGAGAGAGAAAGCAGAGAGAAAAAAAGTTTATTAAAATAAATTTGAGGAGAGGGGCAGTGGCTGACAGCAGCATAATTAAATGTGGAGTGTCAGCAGTAATGTATGCTGCACGGCGGGAGCGTGTGTGTGAGAGTGAAGGCCTGGCTTGTCGGCTCAGGGGTCAGCAGGCCAGCGGGAGCAGATAAGGACAAAGCAGTGTCTGGCCCCTGTCTCCAACGGAGACAGACGTGTGTGTGTGTGTGTGTGTGTGTGTGTGTGTGTGTGTGCACGCGCACACATGTTTGTGTGTGGATGTGCACACCTGCCTACACTTTTCTGCTAGTCTGGCTGTGAGGGCACTGGCAAGTGTTTAGATAATGAATATTTTCAACAAAATGCTTGCAGTTTTCTGGTTCTTTGTGCTGTTTGTGCTCGCAAACACCGTTGCAGTTAGAACTGACGATGGCGGTTGTGTTGTGCTGTTGTAATTATTGTTGTAACTTGTTTCTGTGACGTCCAGATCACCAGTTAACTATAATATATAATGAAGGCAGGCAGGCTAGTCCTTTCATTCCATTGCTTCTTTCCTTCATACTAGAAAGACAAGTGTCAAGTGTAGTGGATAAGACTTTCTGTCCAGAAAGGACAAGTGCAGTATCTTAAATACATGATCATAAATGCACTAGTGACTAGGGGTAGTGAACACACACAAATTGGTGTATATCCACCTCAGCACCCGGATGGCAAATTGCTCCTCTAAATTTTAGGCCACAGCTGCCTCTTCATATCTTGGGTCATTCAAAAATGATCAGGGCGATTCACAAAAGTCAAAAACAGAACATCTTATTAGACGTGCCATTTTACATATCTTCATCCTCGCCTACACTTACAGACTGTAGTCCATCTGTTCTTCTGCATACTTTATTGGGCTTCTTTCTCCCTTTTCCTCAGTGGTCAGGACCCCGCCGTACAGATATTATGTGGGTGGTGGATCGTTCTCAGCACTGTAGTGACACTGAGGTGGTGGTAGTGTGTTACTGTGTGTTGCTCTGGCACGAGTTGGCCAGACAAGCAGTGCTGCTGGAGTGTTTAAACACTGTCCCCTCACTGTCCACTCTATTAGACACTCCTACCTAGTTGGTTCAGCTTGTAGATTTAAAATCAGAGACAGAAGTGTTTCTAGTGTCATCTAGTGTTTCTGCCCAGTTTGTGTTGGTCATCCTCTAGTCCTTCATTGGTGCTCGCAGAACACTCCCCACAGGATGCTGCGGACTTCTGGTTGGTAGACTGTTGTCAGTCCCGCAGTGACACTGAGGGATTTAAAAACTCCAGCAGAAGGACAAAGTGCTGTAAGTAACTTTCCATAGTGTTAATTATCAGTTTATCAGCCCAGAAATTCTATACTGATATCAATGCATCTTCAGCATTCAACCGTGAGGCACAGAAATGACCTGACTAGACTATACTTGCCAGGAACAGTCCGTAATGTTTAATGATCTGTTATTAAGACAGGGATATGATCGGGATAAGTATTTGGCTGTGATTGAGGCTGCTCTGATCTCTCAGCACATCCTGGTTTATGTAATGAAGGTACAGGCAGGAATGGAGGAGGCTGGACATCACCACGTTCATTTCATTAGCCAATAAAACGCATAATAGACGTGAGGACCATGCTTTGCCAAATACCACACTGAGGTGTTACACTAAAGAGCTCACAGAATAACACCAACATAAGAGAGCTGTGTGTGTGTGTGTGTGAGGCTGTGTGGGTGTGTCTGAGTCTGGTAATGTACTTTTAACTCACATTGTGAGGCTGTGCTTTAATATGAATAATAAACAAAAGGTTGAAAGTAAATTCAGATTTTTTTTATTTTTTTTTTTGCCTCTGGGCTTCTTCTCTCTCTTGATTTCCTTTCACCTTCTCAAGCCAGTCTGTGCTCTGTCTACTCTAAATGCAAAGCTTTTTTCCCTTAGAATTGGTTAATCCAGTGCAGGGCTGGTCTCTGGTCTTGGCGGGTCGCAGCTAGTCCCCTCATTACTCTCAGGGAAAAAAGTGTTAAGTAGCATGACAAGCTCGGCTAGTCACGGCAGATCACTCTGTCAGAGCAGGAAAGCACCGCTACCAGTCACACTGCAACAAATAGCCAAGCCTGCTCCTTGTACACTTACACAGAGAGAGAGAGCGAGAGAGAGAGAGAGAGCATGCAAGGGGTCATAACTCAGGCCCCACGCTTCGTTCACTCGCCCCACTATTACCTTCCCTAGCAAGGTCACACTAATCAACTCAATTACCAGTCCTCTCGGACATTTTCATAATGTTTTCTGCTAGTTGCTCTCCTGTGAAAATGACACAGTCTTGGCAAATTAATATCATTACTATTCGCGCTTAATGGTGCAGCGATGCTTTTTTATTTAAGATCGAGTCCCGCCAACGACCTCCACCACTTCAGAGTGAGTGGGGAGGGACAGAGAGAAAGAGAAGGAGGGAATTCAGTGAAAGGAAAGGAATAAAAAAAAAATACTACAGTAATCAAAGCATGCAAAATTAGAAACCCATGTTTATGTTTCAGAGGAGACCTAATCAAATGTATTGCACAGTGATTATAGGGGATATTGTCATATTACTATTTTACACTCATTGACCCAAAAAAATAATGCAACCAGATGGACATCAGACTACCATGCAGGCCTGTCTCAGGCACATGTGTAAATGCTTACAGGTGTGATCTTATTAGACACTGGGTTTTGGGGCACAATCACGCAAAATGCTTACTGCAATAAGGCTCTGTGATGCTACTTTTGGGTAGTGTACCTCTTGGTGAGAGATGGTTGACTGCGAGACATGCCTACATTACATATTGAAAGAAATTTTGACCGGATGACTTCAATTCAGTCATTCCTGTGGGGCAACACACTGTCCCATCTGCTCGTATTGGCAGGTCTTGATCTGGGGATCCATCCATCACATACGACGGTCAGTCACCCCTGTTAGTGATACGAGGGTCACTAATGATAGAGCTTCCAGCTGACATTTTTCTGCAGCAAGGGTTTCCCAGGAACATCTCCACCAGATTATAACACTTCCTTGGCCTGCCCAGCCACCTGATTTATTGCCAATCAAGCTTTTATGGGACCACCTGGGATGCCAGCTTTTGCAGTCTTTGAATGTGCAGGATCTACAGGCTCAGCTGTAGGATGCCATATGGAACCTGTATGTCTCCATGCCCAGGGGTATCTGATCTTGTATTCAGGCTAGAGGTGGCCCAACAGGGTACTATAGCCTCATTTTAGTTGTACAGTTTTCCTTTCACTCTAATATTGTAGTCACATTCAAATATCATCATTATATTTACACAAGTTTCATTTGACTCCAACAACTTATTGGTGTTTTTTGTCAATGATTGTATATCTGTAGATATTTATTAATTGTTGCTCATGTCTTGTTACTTATGGCAATAATTCATTTTGTGATTTACAGAACACAACACAATGACATACAGTGGGGAAAATAAGCATTTGATACACTTTCCAATTTTGCAAGAATGGAGAGGTCTGTAATTTTTATTGTATGTACACGTCAACTGTAGGACAGAATCTAAAAAACAAAATCCATAAAATCACATTGTATGATTATATGAAATAATTAATTTTCCATTTGCATTTTATTGAAATAAATACGTATTTGATCAGCTACCAGCCAGCAAGAATTCTGGCTCTCACAGACCTGCCTCCTACTCTGCACTCTTTACCTGTATTAATTGCACCTGTTTGAAATTGTTACCTGTATAAAAGACACTCAATCATACTCCAACCTCTCCATCATGGCCAAGAACAAAAGAGCTGTCTAAGGACACCAGGGATAAAATTGTAGACCTGCACATGGCTGGGATGAGCTATAGGACATGAGGCAAGAAGCTTGGTGAAAAGGCAACAACTGTTCTCACCAAGTTGGATGAGGATGATTCTGAAAAAGGTCAGGAATCAGCCCAGAACTACATAGGAGGACCGTGTCAATGACCTGAAGAGAGCTGGGACCACAGTCTCAAAGATTACCATTAGTAACACACTACGCTGCCATGGCTGAAAATCCTGCAGGGCATGCAATGTCCCCCTGCTCACGCCAGCACATGTCTAGGCCAATGACCATCTGGATGATCTAGAAGAGGCATGGGAGAAGGTCATGTAGTCAGATGAGATCAAAATAGAACATTTTGTTATCAATCCACTCACCATGTTTGGAGGAAGAAGAAGGATGTGTACAATCCCAAGAAGACCATCCCAAACGTGAAGCATGGGGGTGGAAACATCTTTGGGGGTGCTTTTCTGCAAAGAGGACAGGACAACTGCGCTGTATTGCAGGGAAGATAGATGGGGCTATAAAGGGAGGTGAAACTCAATGGTTCTGTACCAAATGTTTAGTTCTGTTTTGCTATTGTATCATATTTTAATATGTATAATACATATTTCATGCAATAAAATGCAATACAATGTGATTTTCATTTGTTTTGTCTCACAGTTGAAGTCTACCTACATTACAAATTAAAGATCTCTCCATTCTTTGTAGGTGGGAAAACTTGCAAAATCAGCAGTGTATCAAATGCTTATTTTCCCCACTGTATGTCTGCCCATTCCATCCCATTCCAACCGTAGTTCAGCCCTCCCATTTGTTGTAAGGAGTGATTCTGCCCACACTGTGACTCACAATACAGGACAGCCAATCAGAAAAGAGGTCATATGTCAGTGCTAAAGACAAAGTAACAAAAATAGCCTGTTCAATTTAGTAATTGTTGGAGTAATGTAGTGGGAAACACCACCTTTCCGGTGACAGACCAGCTTGAGAATCACATTACAACACATCATTAAGAGCACTTAGGCCCGACTTAAGCGGTTTGCTTGTAGATTTCCCAAAATTCACCTATTAGTCTGTATAGTCATGTGTTGGGATTGTGTCTGAATTGTGTAAGTGTGTGTACATATGATTTGACAGTTTTTGAGTCACAGGAGTGATAATGTCTTCATTATTAGAGACACTCTGTGAGCCTCACTAATGAGAGATTGTCGAGTGTGTGGGTGTGTGAAGGAATTTTACAGGACAGCACTGTGCTCTCCCAATACAGGAGGCCTTTTGAGACCAATTAGAGTGGCAGGCATTGTGGACAGGCTCACATCTGTCTGAGGCCTTATTATTCTGGCAGTGCTGGACTAGAATTGGTTTCAGCAGTAGTGGACTAGGACTAGTTTTTTTATTTATTTATTTTTTTTATAGCAGTTCTGGACTAGGTTTGGGTTATCATTCCAGCAATGCTGGACTAGGATTAGATTTTTTTGTGCTAGCAGTGCTGGATTAGGATTGGCTGATACTTCTCTCATAGATGCCCTGGGATTGACACCAAATTTGCAATATTTCATTTTTGGTCTTACTATGATAATTTAGATTTTTTTTTTAATAATGCTCATTCTGGATGGATCTTATTATGAAGTCATTATCTGGTCAAAACCAAAGGGGTGTATGTGAGAGACAGATAAAGAAAGAGAGAACAACACCTGTATAGTGCCAATCATGCATAAATCCCTAAGGGATCATTTGTGGGCCTACATGGTTCTCAACTCTGGTCCTGGAGGCACCCCTGCCCTACACGGTTTAGCTTTAACACACCCCTGCCACTCTGAAGCGCTTGTTAATGAGCTGATCAGTTGTGGTGAGAGCAGGGAAAGCTCTAAAATATGTAGGGTAGGGGTGCCTGCAGGACCAGGGTTGTGAAACACTGACATACAGCATAGTTTTCTAGCAGTCCCTGAATCCTGTACAGAAATTGATGAACGATGTGTTTTCAGAGAACTGAGTAAAAGTATTGTGTTTGAGGAGGTAATGGCAGCGTTCCTGAATCATTATCTCATTCGACTTTCCTTTCAAGGTCCTCAGATGACCTCAAATCTGTCTCCATGCTGTGGTTCCATGGCCTCACGCTTTGTTTTCCAGCTCTGTTTGGGGGATTTGAAGTGACCACCGGTGCACAGGGTGACAAAGTTCCAAGTGAAAGTCTTTGGAGCCTGAAGTCATGCACAAGCAGCGGACCACCGTCCTTTTCTCCAAAAGCCTTTATTCCAGTGACCCGCCATCATTACTGTGAGCAGAAATGAATAAGGATGGTTAAATAGCTGCAAATTTTTTCCTCCTTCAAAGATCTTTGAGCACGGAGAAGCGTACGCCCAATAAACCCACACCCCTCTCATGTTTTATTCAAACTCTTTTATATTAGAACATTGCGTGCTAGCGCCACGTTAAAAAGAGCTCTAAGCCGATTTTCACATTCAGAAAAGCCCTTTTAAATCTCATCCCCATGCAAGAATTCTCCCCTTTTTACAACCTTTTTTTAATGAATAGATGTCCAATAAGGGCTTTTATTGTCTTAGCATATGTTGCTTTTATTAGGTGAAAATAATTACGTTCTTCGGATCACCTCGGAAGTCCTTTCGGAAGATAAAAATGAGATAGTTTCACAGTGACTGCACAAGTCCTTCTGAGTTGGGTCGTTTTCCCCCTGGGTGCTTCATGTCCTAACACCCCCTCTCTTACACACACACACACACACACACACACACACACACACACACACACACACACACACACACACCTCCCCTTTGATTCTTCTCACAATCACCCCCCACCCCCCGTACTTCATCCCACCCTGAAGTGTGACAGGAGGCACTTGGCAACTGACACACACTTGATCTTATCACTGTGTGTGTGTGTGTGTGTTTGTGTGTGTGTGTGTGTGGGTGTGTGTTTGTGTGTGTGTGTGTGTGTGTTTGGAGAGGAGACTTGTGACTGATAAATGATTGTCACATGAACGTTGTTTATTCCCTTGTCCGCTATGCTGGTCAGGCTGCGTCCTTTTTTTTCTTCTACAAGCTGCTACAATTTTTCATGTGTCTGTTTATTCTCTCTCTCTCTCTCTCTCTTTCTCTCTCTCTCTCTCTCTCTCTCTCCCTCTCTGTGTCTGTGTCTGTCTGAAGCAGCATATAATTAACCTCTGCAATCAGGCCCTTTCTCTCCTTTACTGTCTGTTATATTGCCCTCCTGTCAAGTGTTGCGTATTAAAACAGGTATTATTTGTTATCACAGGTACTTTATCCAGTGTAAAATAAAGGAAAATCCTGCTGAAATACTTATTATTATTATTATTATTATTATTATTATTGTTGTTGTTGTTGTTGTTGTTATCATTATTGTTATCGTTGTTGCTGTTGTTGTTGTTGTAATGGACTAGTTGATGCTGTTGGTTTTGATGGTGTTACGTGTGTTGTGGTATCTTTGAAAGAAAACAAAGGCGGGCCTGTGTAGATGCTTGCCCATGGCTAGAGCTGTAAACTGGGGGGCGATCTGAGTGGTGTGCCGTGCACCTTTCCAACATGAACATTATTAGTCACCCTTGAGAAAGTGAGAATGGCTTTGTGGGAATGGGGCTGGCGCACGCTCCAGCATCAGTAGAATGAGGCTCAGGGGAGAAGGAGAGCGCCTTTTCCTTTTCCATTACACACAGGCCTGCGCCATAATGAAGGCGATTTTAATAGGATTTAATGCATGTGGTGGGGCAAGGTCCTGCTACCTTATGGCCCTGACAAAGGAATACGAGAGTGTAATCATGAAGGTTCATTTAGCGCCGGGCCTCCACACACATTGATCATCCCCTCTTCCATTCGTCCGTTCTGGTCATGTAGCCGGATGTAGAGAGAGAGGAAGATGGAGAGACAATGCTTCTCTCTCTCTCTCTCTCTCTCTCTCTCTCTCTCAGTTTACAAAATGTCTTCAAATGTGACCTAAATTTAGCATAAAGGCCTGCTAAAGCCTTTTCCAATGGCTCAGTAAACTTTGCCACATCTGTAAATGGAAAATCATTTGCCCCCTCAGCTGCCTCTGCAAGAGGTTTACAATTTTCTCTTCCTTTTAGTGGAGGAAGCAACGAGAGTAAATATGTAGTTTCACTCAGAGTTGAATGATGGATAAGTAATCGCTCATGCGTCACTGAGGCTTTGAATGGCAGAAATTCCAAGTTGGCCCTGTGCTTGGTAAATAGCACTGCTCGCTCTCAACCGTCTCTAGCTTCTGCTCTGCTCTGTCTGAGTCTGGCAGGGGCTGGAAAAGTGGAGGCAGTGCGTTGTGAGCAGTGCAGGGAACACACGCTCCTGTGTGTTTGCTCAGCCACATTATTGCTTTCTTTCTCTGAAGAGCAGCAGCTTTGGCCCCTCACTCTGCACTCCAAAAGGACCATTAGTTGTCTTTTTGTAGAGCTCTGTGTGTGTGTGTGTGTGTGTGTGTGTGTGTGTGTGTGTGTGTGTGTGTGTGTGTGTGTGTGTGTGTGTGTGTGTGTGTGTTTTGTGGTGTAAATCCTCTGGCTGGCGGTTGATTGGGCAGAGAGAATGGGTGGTGGGGGTGTTTACCCTTTACCCAGCATCCCCCTCACAGCTGGCGGGAGCACGCTCAGGGCTGTCGCTTTGCTGAGAGCATCAGCACTGACTGCTAAGGTAAACAAGAAAAAAAGGAAAGTGGAGAAAAGAGAGGAACTACATAAATGGCTGCTACGTCTGGGTCTTTGTGGTCCATGTTGACAGAGGTGGGGGTGACGGAAAGTTGCCTAAATGTCCACATGTTTGTGCCAAGTCATGTACTGAACAGTACATTTTTGTATATTATTTATCATTTTTTTATTTAAATTATACACACACACACACACACACACACACACACAGTGATAAGGGGTTCTGAAACTTTTGACCAGTAGTGTACATATACTATGCAGCGGCATGTTGTTAATTAAGACATCACATCACAGCACAATGACTGTGTGAGATTGATTAGTTTTACTGGTTTACAATCAACCACAACATTATGAACACCTCCTTGTTTCATTTTTTATGGAGCACTTTGTAGTTCTATAATTAGACCACTGTCCGTTTGTTTCTCTGCTTTCTTTCATCCTGTTCTTCAATGTTCTGGACCCCACAGGACCACCACAGAGCAGGTATTATTTGGGTGACGGTTCATTCTTAGCACTGCAGTGACACTGACATGGTAGTGGTGTGTGGCACTGCTGTGTCTGATCCACTCATACCAACACACAGCACACACTAACACATCACATCACCGTATGGGGTGTTCTAAAACTTTTGACTAGTACTGTCAAAAAATAAATAAAATTAAAATAAACCACAGAAATACAACATGTATAAAATAGCCTTTGCTCAATACTTTGTTGAAGCACCTGTTTTGGGGGAAGTTTCTCTCATTCTTCTTTGCAGAACTTCTCAAGGTCCATTAGATTAGATTGGATGGGGAGCATCCGTGCACAGCCGTGTTCCAGAGATGTTCAATCAAGTTCAATTGTAGGCTCTGGCTGAGCCACTCAGGAACATTATCCCAAAGCCACTCATTTGTTATCTTGGCTGCGTGCTTAGGGTTGTCGTCCTGTTGGAAGACCAACCTTCATCTCAGTCTGAGGTCCAGAGCACTCTGGAGCAGGTTATCATCAAGGATGTCTTCATACAGCTCTATTAGAGTGACCGTTATGTTCTTGGAGACCTCCCTGACTAAGGCCCTCCTACCACAATCAGTCAGTATGGCCAGCTCTAGGAAGATTCTTGGTGGTTCCAAACTTCTTTCATTTATGAATGATGGAGGCCAGTGTGCTCTTGGGATCTTCAATGCAGCAGGAATTCTTCTGTAGTCTTCTCCAGATCTGTCTCTGGATACAATCCTGTCTTGTAGGTCTACAGACAATTCCTTAGACTTCATGCCTGGGTTTGAGCTCTACTATGGGACCTTATATAAACAGGTGTGTGTCCTTCCAAATCATTTCCAATCAACTGAATTTACCAAGCTGTAGAAACATCTAGTGGATGATCAGTGGAGACGAGATGCGCCTGAGCTCAATTTGAAGTGTCATGGCAAAGGCTGTGAATTCTTATGTACATGTTATATTTTTGTTTTTGTTTTTTAATAAATTTGCAAACATTTCAAACAAACTTTTCCCTCTTTGACATTGTGAGGTATTGTGTGTAGAATTTTAAGGAAAAAATCAATTTAACCCATTTTGGAACGAGGCTGTAACATAACAAAACGTTCAAAAAGTGAAGCACTGTGAATATATTCTGGATGGGGTGTGTGTGTGTGTGTGTGTGTGTGTGTGTGTGTGTGTGTGTGTGTGTGTGTGTGTTTATAATTCTTATTCATGATAATTATATTATAATTATAAAATTATGAACAAAGTAAATTATGAGCAAAAGAAATCACAATGTTCTAATGCGTGTGTCTGTACATACATATATATGAATATTATGAAATTCGTTTCATAATGTAATTCAATAAAAGGTAACTGTCATGTACTTTATAATCAACATTAACACTGATTTAAACACTTCTCCCGTTAATATTGATACTGTCTTATTAGGTATGTATTCAGAATAAATATTAAATATCAAATTTGAACAATTTGAGATCCTGGATTTCTGACTGTCAGGAGCTCCATGTGTATTTTTAAAGGTGTTATGACAGCATGTCAAAACCAGCCTGTTATTAATGATAAGGTTGTTCATGTACATTCTGTTCATGTCCCGTAAACCAGGATTGGCTCAGTCTGTCCGGAAAACCAGCTCCGAAAATTCTTGTTGTTCCTTAGTGAAGAGCGATCCGAGGCCCCCGTGTATGATTGTAGTGATGTCAGGCAGATTACTGTCTGCCGGAGGTTCATTGTGTCAGGTTTACAGAGCGCTGTGTTTCGGGAGCAGGGGGAAGTGATGACACGGCAGATAACAGAGGTGACTCAGGGGGAAGCGGGCATGGCCAGAGGTGACGTACTGCCCAGCAGCTGGCACTTCAGCAAGCTTTATTTACTCAGCTCGGTCACACTGTCAAAAAAAAAAAAAACGCTGGAGAGCTGATGAATTTTTGATTACATAAACAGGCAAACTCGTGACATTAATAGTGAGCTGATGGTATTAATGAGAGGAAAATTAGATTAGTGAATGAAAAACGAGCCACAGGACATCTTGTTACAATGATTATTTATTAAATTTAAAATATCTTTAGCACAGATTAAAAATCAGACACCTCCAACTATCATGATCGTCATGAATGAAAAATAAACCTTCCTAAAAAAACAGTCCCTCTTCCTTCATAGGATACAACCTCTCCTTATAGAATAGTCTTTCATTTGAATAAAAATGTACAGTTTAATGCACAGGGCTGAGGCAAATCATAATACTTTTGGGTTTTTAAGAAAGCCAACCACTACATGAGGCTGTGAATTGAACGTAAAATTTGATGTACCCTTGTTCAACATCTTAGCCTTAAGTGCTTCTTATAAAACAAAGAAAAACCTTATTTCCATCTTCCCCCTCCTTCTGATTTTGAGTCTGGCACTTTGAAGGGAATAAAGAAACATAGTTGCCGCTGTTGTTCATAATGTTCGTCAATGCTGCAGTCAGTGCTGATATTCCCAGACCTGTGAAACGAATCCAACACTGCCATGTTAAATAGAATTCCTTTCCTTTTAAATCAGCTCCTACATGTGTAGATATGTTTTTAATAGCATAGAACCATTATAAGATTCACAAGGCGTTGTTCCCCGCTCCTTTTTTTTTTTTTCTTTCTTTTTTTTTTTAAGCTTGCATTTGCCTCAACCCTACCTTTACAAATGTTAAAGACAGGTTTACAAGAAACAAAACACAATGGGGATGACAGCCAAAGGAAACAACCACTTACAGTAGCTAAAAAACAAAACCAAAAACCTGCACAATTTTCCACGTCCTTTTCATGAGCGGATAATTGCTTGACAAATCAATTCTACTTTGTTTTTGTTTTTTAACATGAGTTTTGTTGTTTTTTTTTTTTTTAGCACATGCCACATGAGACTTTGATTATAAAAGTACCTGAAATAATTGCTAGAATATCAGCATGCATAGCTGTTTGGTATGTACACGTATTTACAGGGATGATGAGCTGACAGCGAGTTGGACATCTTTACATTTCTTGGTTGATGACGACTTGGGGGGGTTTTATGGCACTCTAAAAACAAACAAACAAACAAACAAACAAAAATCATTGCATGCAGAGATAATTTAACACAACCTCCATACATAAGAAAACAAAACCGTTGGCTATCAGTTACCCATTATGGTCATCACGGTTTTTCGCAGCTCTGCTACATACAGTAGATACTCGGGCTTTGCTAGGAGCACACTGGTTAAGGGAGAGTTGGCGCACATGTGGTCAAATACAGGAACAATACTGTGGCTAAAGGGTTTGTGGCACATAGCACTAGAGGCCTACTTGAAGGAGGACACTGAGTAACAAAAGGGGGTCTATATCTTTCCCAACTATGAACCGGTCACCCAACACGAGTCAGTACTGATGGGGGATGGTTATGAACTTACAGTATGTACAGTAAATACAGTTCAGTGTTTGCACTGTGGGGCTTGGAGGCGGCTCATCACATCTAAATAGCTGGACTAGAAAACGTCCTTTACAGTGTCAAAGTTCTTAGAACCAATTCGGTCACCTTCAGTAGTCTACACACCCTCAGTCTTTACTGTGTATTGCAGAATCATTCTGTTAATTTGGATATTTTGCATGAGGTTTTCGTTTGGTGTGAAAAGGAAACAAATAAACAAAACAAAAAACGTAGTGGAAGACTTTCAATGGATTCACCAGGAAAGATTGCAGACAGGTTTATTGCAGTCGCTTAAAGCTAAAGTGTGATTTAAGTCAATTTGTATCTTTTCACCTTTATTGGAGTTTCACTTTATTACCTTCAGCGTGAGTTTTATCTTCGTTTCAGTTGCTTTGGCTTGATATCAGTATTGCTGCAGGAATTTGCAAAAGGTGTTTTTATTCTGTATTTCATCACAGGTTTAAAAACAACTAAAATAACCCTCTTTATGAGAACAAATGCCCGCCATGGGCATGCACAGATGACAGCAAAAACATCTACATTT
This sequence comes from Acestrorhynchus altus, assembly GCA_034509495.1. NCBI lineage: Eukaryota > Metazoa > Chordata > Actinopteri > Characiformes > Acestrorhynchidae > Acestrorhynchus > Acestrorhynchus altus. Next base: position 22,961,737 of record CM067501.1, on the reverse strand, counting down.
ACACTTTTTACACCAATATACATGGAGCACTTGAATACCATTTCCCCCCCCACCCTCGAACCCCCCTCTCTCTCTCTCTCTCTCCCCCTCTTTGCAAAACAGGGCATGTGTGTGATAAATGGTGGCGGTGGGTGGCTCTGCATGTTAATGTGCTATCTCATAAAGCTTATCGCCCCAGAGGGGTCACTGAGGTCAAGTGGCACGAGGTTGAGCGTAAAGAGCAGAAAGAGCAGTAAGATAATGCTCCTTTCATTCTGTCTGACAGGCCAATCTTACCTGAACTCCTGCGCTTAACACAGAGCCAGACGTGGGGCATCTCTCCAGGCCTATTACTGTTTCACTGCTGAAGGGGAGAGGGAATAATGTTTGGGTGTTAGCTCTCTGTGGATGCATCATGGATCTATATTTAGCAGGGCGGTTTTTAGGAGGGATATGAGAAACATAGATGGAAATGGAGACGAGGTTTCGGTGCTCTAATAAAGCAAAAATGAGCCAGCAAAGCTGTTACTCAGCCTGTGATTACTGCAATAAAGTCCTGTAAGCTGTCCCCAAGCTTTGCACTAGCACGCTCGACAGATCGCTGCGAATCTAGGTTTGGCGGGACTAAGCCGCATCTTCGTCCAGCTTCCCAAATCTTCTCGGATAAGACTAGACTAGAGCTTTGGGAAAGGGTTAAAGCGCTTTAAAGCAGCTTCCACTCCGGCTCAATCCATTGTTTGGCTAAGGGACAGCGGCGCACCAGCCTAGGCTGCAATCGCACTCCAACCCCATTAGCAGTGGATAATCTCAGTCACGCTAGTCTTCACCCAGCTTCATTACGGAACGCATTAGCACTCCTGCGCACTCTACTGTAATGGAGTATGGGCGCAAGTCTGGAGAGTGTTTGCGCTGTTCCAATCAAGCAGAGGTGAAAACAAGGGCACGTGAAGAGCCCAGGCAGAAGCGGAGGCGGTTCCGCACACACCCTGAACCCTTTCCATCAGTTCTACTTCCAAATTTCGGACTCAGTGTGATCTCGGTGTTCTGTTGGTTCTGCTTTTGTCAACTTTTTTTTTTTTTTTTTTTTTTTTTTCTTTAATAAAAAATGACTTTTTATTCAGAAAAGAGCGACAGTGCAAAAGGTGCAGCTATGCGCTGGATGTACATTCACAGCAAGTCCTCGCTCAGGACTGGGTGCAGGGAGCTGCTGACAGTTCCTTTAACAAAGAGAGGCTAGGTTGGGTAGGGAAGAGAGAGGCTGAGACTGAGAGAGGGGTAATTTATTAACTTCCTCTAACCTCTCTCTCTTGCCTGTGCGCTACAGCCTGACAAATGGCCTTGTGGAACAGTATGATGGTCCCTTATTACCTGCGCCCTCTTTGCTTAATCCAAAAACAAGATTTCCAGGCCGGTCGCACATGCAGTAAAGAGATTGATGAAGTGGCCTTGTCTGCATGGCGTGTAAATATTTGGCCGCGTGAGTGTGGGTGTGGGTGGGGTTGGAGTGGTGGGGTGGGGATTGGAGGTGCTGGGGTGATAAAGACAACTAGGCAAGATGACAGGGGTGCAGGATGACAGGATGAGATATCAGACTACTTATTTACTCTGTTTTGGGGGATTTTTTTTGGGCTTAGGCCTGTTTTTGTTTTTAGTCAGCACATTTTCAATTCTTGTTTAATCCAGTTTGGTGTTGGTGTTTTTGAAATCATAGGGGGGAAAAAAAATCTGCTGGTAGACTTTGCCAAATGATGCAAACTTTCTGGAATAGGGATTTATTCCCTCCACTCTTTCTTCTCACCCGTTATTAAAACTTAAGTTGAAAGAAGGCAGTGCTTTCTGCATATCAGACTATTAAATATAATTACCAGATGAGTAAATACTGCCTGGCCCAGCTCCGCATATTGAATAACGCGCCTGCATGTGCTCGCAAAGATTGAGTGACATTTCCCATCCTTTCATATTTCCACCTTCAAAATGTGTATTAACTTATCACTCCAAAAGCAGGTAAGACTCAGAAAGATGCATCCTTTTGATGTCATGTTTATTGACGCAGTAACCAAAGGAGCGTGCGACATCTGCGTACTTCAAAAGGCATTGGGTTTAACACGCGCTCACATGCGGGCGTCCACACACATTTAGCCCGGGAGGAGGGAATGAAGTTTGCTCACCAAATTTCTGGCTAGCCTTGGCTTTCTTCCTGCAAACTCTGTGTGTGTGTGTGTGTATATGTGTGTGTCTCTAACGAGCACTCTGTCACAGGCTTCACCAGCTTGGGCTACAGCTGTTGATTCGTCCGCTTAAATGAGGCTGAGTCTTTGTACTGTGGGAGTGTGTGTGCATATATATATGTGTGTGTGTGTATGTGTGTGTGCACACTAAAGCTAGCATTTAAAGAGCTGGGCGTCAGAGCGCATTTCTCTCAATGCCTGCCAGCCGATTGCTCCTAAACGCTGGCCTGCGCTTTTCAGCTGTGCGCGCGCAGCACCCGGCGCTGTTTGAAGATAAAGAACAGGCCCATTTCATGTGTCTCCTATAGAAGTCAACTTTCTACTGGAGTTGCTTGTGAAGCCACGGCGACAGCTTTCTACAGCAAGGGGTATGGTGGGGTGGCAGTGGGAGAGGGTGGGGGCATGAAAGAGGAGGGTGGGCGTGTTTGAGCTGGGTGTCTGCTCTAATTCTTTCTGACATGTTTTTCTTTTCCTCCTTCCATCGCTCATAAAAAAAAAAACAACAACAACAAAACAAACAAAAGAAAAACAATCCAAGCCGCACCCTCCCATGCAATTAGGCTGTTAAGGTGCTCTTCTGTGAGATGGAGCTGTGTGGACAGTCCTTTGTTCATGCTGTATGTAGTAATTCTGAACAGCAGAGCAGATGGGCACATGACTGGATTCTTCAGCATGGTTCTGCAGCACGTTCACGGTGATGGGAGTTGTGTGGAGTGACGGAAAGCAACCCAAGTGAATGAATGAATGAATGAATGAATGAATGAGAGCAGAGAGTTGGACCCTGACGGCATGTATTGATATTCATCCTCACCTAAAGACCTAAAGACCTGCTCAGCTTTTAGCGGTGAAGCTACTCCCACCAATACGACAGAGTGTGCTGGAGAGAGAGGGAAGCCTTCCCATCTCAACTGCACAGGCCAACTCATTCAAAGCTGATCCTGGAAAAGCTGGAAACATTTGTGGGAAGCTTCTAAGAGAGTACTGTAGTCTTGGTACACTTTTTTATTTTTGATTTGTATGTGTATTTAGATCTTTCTAAGCTGGGATTGGTTCTGCATGTGTTGTCCACAGATGTCTCCCCTCAGCAGTGATTTATAAAGACCCCTCTGATATGAGCTGAATGGACAGTTTTGGAAGCCTCCCTATACTCTACTAGACAATACGTCCTCAAAGCACAACGCTCCTCTTATGTACAGTGTATACATCTGTACATGGTGTGTGTGTGTGTGTGTGTGTGTGTGTGTGTGTGTGTGTGTGTGTGTGTGTGTGTGTGTGTGTGTGTGGTTGTGTGTGTGCACAAATCTTGGCAGGAGTGCAGCAAGAACATATAAAGCCTGCCAAATTATCCTCAATTACAGCATTTCCTCCCTGGAATACATTAGAAAACACATTGCGCGTTGTGAGTGATTTTCTGTTGGCGTTGTCGTTTCTTGCATAAAGACACAAAACAGTTGCGCCCTAAAACACTGTTACAGAATTCACAATTTCTAACCACTCTGGCTCAAAGTTTAAAGTTCATGTTGGCTCAGTTTGTGGACTAGGGGTTTGTCAGTCATCTACAGCATGCAGGTTCTTAAAGCTGTGTGTCCTGTGTACACTGTACTGCGCTGTCAGAAAGTCCTGTATGTACACCCTCACACCCTTCATGCTGTGAAGCTGTGGACAAGCATCAGTCTGAACTCACTGTGGCTCCTCTCGCAGTCTTTTTGAGAGAGTCCAAAGTGTCCCCCTCAGTCTTCAGCAACACTACAATGTTGGGTAGCAGAAGTCTTTGATGCTTTCATTGTCTTGCATGTTCCAGTATTTTGTGTTCTGACATCATGGTTGTTGTTTTTGTTTGTTTCCATAGCAACAGGGCGCAGCCACCACCGTGTACTGCGCTGTGGCTCCAGAATTGGAGGGGCTGGGAGGGATGTACTTCAACAACTGCTTCCGCTGTCTTCCATCACAGCAGGCTCAGGATCCCTCCACTGCCCTCAGTCTGTGGGAGCTCAGTGAGAGGCTGGTCCAGGAGAGATCCACCAACCCTCAGCCAGTGTGACCTCAGGATCCCATGAGCCAGTGACCCTTGACACACCATCGCCCACCTCCTTGTGGGGTCACCTGCACCAATGTCACCATCACTTGAGTTTTCCATCACCAGGAATTGAGGGGGACTGTGATTTATATGAAAAAGAGAGAGGAAAAGGGAATATGCAGTACTGCACTGTACAAACGAGCAGCCAAATCCAGCCACATAGAGGATCCCACACCTTTCATCTACTCTGTACTGCTGTCCACCGTCATTGTTTGCCACAATCAAGCCTGGAGAGTCAACAGGAGTTTGCACGAAAGACTGAAATTGAAATGGTTGACAGTGTCTCATACTGTTCCGCTATGTTATTCCCAGACCATTCCGGGTTCCTCATGCCTTGACCACATGAGCTAGGTCTAGAACACTGTATTACTGTTCTCTAAACAACTAACACCACAGTTTCCAGCAAGGGGCTCTACATTAACTAATACAGTTTGAAAAAAAAAATAGAACATCATCTCACTTAGTCTACACAAATTTTCATCTAAACTGTTGGGACTGCTGGGAATTCTCATTGTCCATCCATTTGTACAGACTGATGCGAATGAGTAAATGTGTGCACTAAAGGTAGTGGAGAAAGTGTGTGTGCGTGTGTGTGTGTGTGTGTGTGTGTGTGTGGTTTCCTATTTACACATAAGACCACTGAAAATTCCTAAGAATCTGTCTGTATAGATATGCTGTACATGATACACATAGAGTGCTGTTCTAATGCGCTTATGATTCTGAGTATTAGAGTTCGTAACCCCAACTTCCGAGAGACTGCCAATCCAAACTCTCTGTTAAACTTTTACAAAATGCTATGCTAATGCTAATTACAATGAAGCAGCATCTCTGAGGAGAACAGGAGGGCCAGTGCTGGCTGAGGGAAAGAGTCTCACAGTCTTAAGAAATTTCAGGTGGAATTGTCTTGTTTAACTCTTGTTTAACTTTTTTTTTCCCCCCCAAATCGTCCTTATGTCAATGTGTTGGTTTCATTTCCCCTGTAGAAGGTGGTCTTCGTTTGTTTGATTGCACTGAGGGCACTGTCTGTAGAGCTATTGGTTTCAGAAGTAGAGATGGTGAAGACTGAATAATGGCACCAGGATTGATCTTTCCCCCCCTCTCTGTTTGATTCCTTTTCTCCCTCCTCTTTTTTTCTTTCTAAGGGCTTTGACTTTGGAGAGGTTGTGCTTTGTGGCAGTCTTGGTGCCATGGGTCAATCTAAGCCATAAGCATTCCAGTGTAACGGGACCTGGAGACACAAGACAGAGAAAGAGAAAGAGAGAAGAGACAAATTAATAAAATTGATTAAAGAACATTTTGTGTCTGTGATAATTCAGTAGAATTGGATTAGGTATCATATGTCTTATGGAGGCACACCGTGCACGTTAGATGGTACGCTAATATGCTATGGACTGGGATTCTAAAAGCAACATAGCACACCAATGATGAACACTCTCTATACCAATGCAAATGCAAAGACAGGCCAGTAAAAATGTAAAGATTAGACCATCTATAGGTTAGAATGTCCACTATCAAATGATATCCCCAGAGTGAGAGGCTTTTTGGAGGCTCTGAATGATTTGAATTTATGATCTACTTGATGAGCAGGCAGTTAGACTGTTGTGCCACTCTAGAGCTGTGAAACTACAGTACATAAAAACAGTTCTTTTTTTGGACACCTCTGTGGTGCAGCCGTCTAACTGCCTCTCTGAATGGTCAGGGGTCTGAGACTAGAAAGGCCTTCCCCATGTGATGAGGGACAGTATAACAATTTCAGCTGCAGCTCATTTACTAATGTTTTTGAGGCTCAGCTCAATACGTATTACTGACCAAACAGAGTTACAGAGCTAAGAACGTGAGTTAGGAAAACTTAGGTTCTCAATCTAATTGATTACATTGCCTTTTTAAATCATTTTAAGTCTGTTAATTTATTCACAAGTCTAGGTCCAGATCATTGGTAGCAGCTTTCATTCAACTGTAGTTTTGTAGAGTGTACAACTAAGAAAGTACCCCCCCGGTGATAAACATGGAAAAAGACTTGACAGAAAAAAAACGGTGTGTGCGTGTGTGTGTCTGCGTACTGGTCAGTCAGTCAGAGCTCAGAGAGCTGAGCCGCTCTGACAGCGCACAGGCCCTCTCACCCTGCCTGTGTGTTTAGCAGCGCTTTGACCATGACCCGGAACAACTCCATAAACAAACTGCCTGTCACACACATTACTCGCTCCAGCAGAGTAATTGACACATCGAGAAACCAATCATACGGCAGAGCTGACCTGCATTTTCGTGCTTGGGCAGCCAGTGGAATCAATAGTGCACACAGGCAGCAAGGCCTGGACACGGAGAACACTCAACATACACTGCCAGCTGCTGACAGACAGCCGAGGACTGACAGAGATTCTACACTGTAACGTCCTCCAGTGCAGACATCAGGTTTGTTTCTCAGAACAGCAGTCAGTAAACCTGCGTGTTTGAGGACTCTGTGTTGAGTTATGTAGTGAATAATCCTGAAGAGAAAGTAATGAATTATAAATACTGTACACTGGTTTTTCAGGTACAGTCACAGTAATATCACAACAGACCTTCTCTACACTTTCTCTGATGGTGCTGGGTCCTAGAAAAGGAACAGTTCTATTCATATCATCTGCTTAAGGCAGTGAATTGTATTTCTTATTTCTCTCCCTTCTTTCATTCTGACTTGCACTCTTTCACTCTGCAGAGCACCCTCTCTCTCTCTCTCTCTCTCTCTCTCACTCTCTCACTCTCTCACTCTCTCACTCTCTCACTACATATATATATGTATATATATATGTATATATATATATATATATATATATATGTATATATATTTCCTCACTTCCTAGAACTCTCCTTCTGCAGACTTCTCTCTCTCTTCTACTGGTTCTCTCTCATCCCTTAGATCTATTTTTCTCCCCAGATATCAATTCATGGCAATATTTTAGATATGGTTTTGGCAGAGCATCAACACAGCAAAAATCCAATATTTAAAAATGTAGAATAATGTCAAATAGAAAGAACAAGGCTTGGTGGTTAAGGGTTAAGGGTCTTGTGGTCAAGGCCATATATGGGCAGATTTTCCATGTTACCTCTCGTTCCCTCCCACATTCCATTCACACACACACACACACACACACTATATATATATATATATATATATATATATAAATAATATACACATATACATACACACAATTAATTGATAAACAAAGCTGTTCCTCCAAAATCTCCCTCTTCTCTGATTGTGGTATGTCTCTTGAGTGCAGGCAGCCTGTCTTTGTTTACTCACACACAACACTGTACCAGGAACCTGCGAGGCAACACACCCAGACAGTACACACTTCGGAACCGCTCTGTCATCAGCCTCTCGCCAGATGGCCAGGAAGGCTGGTGTGTGTGTTTTTGGGTTTGATTTTCCATGCCAGGTGAGCAGTAAAGTGCAGTGTTTGAGTGTGAGAATGCCCAGAACGCTCTTCAGGAATAGATGATGTGGCCTTTTTCTCTCCACTGCTTTTAGACACATGTCAGAGCAGGGTCAGCCTCCAACACTGATTTCCTGCTTTCTCCTCTGTGTTCTCGCTCTATTCTCCATGTCTCCCTCCATAGAGGAGGGGATAAAGGCTGGAGAGGCAGTAAAAATGTCACTGTGTAATGAATGTGCTCAGAGAGGGAGGAAGAGACAGGGAGGCGAGATGCTGCTTGTTTTTGTTCGGATACTGAAGAGCTTAGCTAATGATGTGAAGTACGTAAAGCTGGAGCAGTAGTAAAGAGTGTGTGTGTGTGTGTGTGTGTGTGAGCGTGTAGCTATAGGTCAGACAGGCTGCAGGATGAGGGCAGATAAAGTATGAACACATATATGGTGTTTCTGGGGCAGCCAGGTGTCACATACTGTATTGTTTGCAAATGACCCGAACATAGAGATGAAATCTCACAGTCCCAGTGCATCTCTCTCTCACTTCCCCCTCCCTTCCTCACCCTTTCATTGTCTGACTCTTTCTCTCTCTTTTGCTCTCCCTCTCCTGTTCTCAGTCCAAACCTTACCTTACATTTTTACATCTTCAGAGCAACTAACAAGGTTACTCATATGCCCAAGGACTCTTATTGGTGTAGCACAGCATAGCTGCCTATACTGGGAATTGAACCCCAGTTGCCCACATGTCCAGCTGGCATTACCTGCTGAGCCACACCTCCCCCCTCTCATTGTCTGGTTCTCTCTGGTTTTCTATGGCCAGACTGTGAGCACTGAGTCTGTACTTGGTCAAGGTGGATCTCAGTTTGGGGTCAGTCAGGGTGGACAGATAATCTGCCACCTTTACTGGCGATTTAGGGTCGAATAGCATTGCAGTTTACTGTGTGACTCAGACTGAGTTTCCCAACAGCTGATGTAGTTCTGTTGAAATTGTTTAGTAATTCGGTTGGTTCTGATTGGATTGGAGGTGTGTCCTGAGTGTGTGAAGTGTTAGTGTGTGTTAGTCAGTGTGTGTTAGGGTAGAACTGTGCTTGAGTTGGGGGACTGGTGTCTTTGCTCATCTCTTGGTACTGCAGAGCTTTGTAATGGTATAAGTGTGGGTTGCTGTGCTGCAAATGTGTCCAGACTTTGTGTATTTTGTAAATATTTTACAACATTCTACATGCAGGGTCTCAATTATGTGTTTGTCTCATTTGTCAAATTGTTGATTGGTAAGCGGACTACACACTTCACTGCCATAAAGGACAATAAGTTCAATGATAGATTAAATTTTATTTTAGCTCTGTGGGGGACAGCAGGACCAGGTCATCTGCATAGAGCAGGAATTTGATCTTGTGAGGCATGCAGAGTGAGACCAGGAGCGGTAGACTCTTCTAATATTTTAGCCAATTGGTTTATATAAATGTTGAATAATGTTGAGCTTAAAGAGCTGCACTCCTGAGAGAGAATTAGTTTGTTCAATGCCAATTTTAATCCCACACCTGTTTCTTGTGTACATGGATTTAATGAGATCATATGTTTTCCCCCTTACCCCACTGTCTATCAGTCTGTAAAATAATCCATGGTGCCAAATAGAATCAAAGGCCTTTTGAAAGTCAATAAACGTCTCTCTCTCTCTCTCTCTCTCTCTCTCTCTCTCTCTCTCTCTCTCTCTCTCTCTCTCATCCACTCAGTGTTGTTGTGTCACTCACTTTCAGTAAAATAGTTAAAAATCTCCCCACAGATGTAGTTTTTATCAGCTCCCTGTAGAGCAACCCTCAGCCATGACTAAAAATCACTTGACCTACAAGGAGAATCAAACTATTTACAAATGGGCATTAAAAGGGTTCCTGGGGACAGAGACAAAACTAAAGAAAACAAAAGGCAGTAAATGAATGTTGACAGTTTGTCACAGGTGACAAGGAGGCTGAGGATGAGCTCTGTGGCTGAGGGGCTGATGGGAAGGCACTAGGCCATGGTGGGGCTGTTTCTGGCTCTGTGTATCTCTCTGGGTCTCAGTGGAGTCTGAGTTTCTCCCTGCTGGCCAGTCTGCAAGGCTGCTGGATAGTGCAAGAGTGATTGTCCAGCTGCTCCCAGCATGAACATTCATTTCAACCAGCCTTCTCCAGGCACAGTCTCTGGTAAAGTAAGTAAGCCCATATACGCAAAGCCAGATCAAACAGATGTGCCCTTAATAGAAGCTTTCATTGTTAGGGGTTATTGGTACACTGTGACATGTTTTGAAGGTAGATGCTTTAGCTGATGGGTGATAGAATTAATCATAATAATAATCAATATAATGTTTTTATTTAAAAAAAAAATCTAGAATTATTTGTACAGAGATTCCCTCTGCCTTCACAAAAGAGGCTCAGACCAAGATTTCCGTGAAACTGCTTTGTGACAGTGTCCATGGTGAAAAATGCTATACAATATGCTATATATATGTACAATATGCTATACATCTGAATCAATTTTTAGTAAATCCTGACTGATAATCATGCTCAATGTTTTTTAAGAGTAAAATTTAAGCATCTAATTAAATCATGAGGAGATTTCATTATGCATTCAACTGTTTTATAAGGGACTTTCATACTTACAAATTTGGAAATAATCCTGTTCAAATGACAATTGCATCACAAACTGTAATTGCTGTCCTAGATGGAAAATCTCACTACTGACTGACTAAATTATGGTACTGAAACACACACACATCTGTAAACTGGAAAGTAAAAAAAAACAGACAATCAAACTTTTTCTTGTACCTTCTCTTCAGCAAAATTTTCAATGTCAAAAATTATACACAGTTATACAGAAGGAAACCTTTTCCTTTCTTCTTTCCTATCAAACTGCCTTCCTTCCTGCCTGCCCTCCATCCTTCCCACCCATCTTCCTTACTGCTTTCCTTCCTTCCTTCCTTCCTTCCTTCCTTAATTTTTTCTTTCTTTCTTTTTGGTTTTGTTTGTTTGTTTGTTTTCTTCTTGTATTATCTGCCAAACCAGAATCTAAAGGCACATGGCGTCAGTCAGTTACAAGACACACTCACATACACTCACTCAAAAACAGAGAAAATGTTCCTGACTTTCCTGGGTTATTCATCTATCTCATACATATACAAACGGAGACAAAATGTTGTTTCTACAGAAATGATAGTTGTGATAGAATGTGGTCAGATACTGCAATGGTTGCTAATCCCAGTTCTTGGGACCACACACTTTGCCCATTTTTCTGCTTTCCATACTTGTTCATTTGGTCAGTGAGCTGAATCGGGTATGTGAGATGCAGGAAAATACAAAAATCGATGGCTGTACAATGTCATACTGTAAGTAACTGTGCAACAATGCATTAAACAGCTATTCTCCAAAATGCTTACTGTAGATGAGCAATGTCGGCAGACTCCAGGTTTCAGGAAGAGAGAGAGAGATTATGTGGCCCTTTAAAAAAGGGAGGGTCGCTGGCAGTAGAAACATTTCTTTAGTCTCTTTGACCATCCTTTGGCTCATTGTGCGTGAAGGGGTCAATATTCGGCCAAGTCCGAGTGGTGTAATGGCTAAGGTTCCTGATTGATTGGCACTAGGAGCCAGACATTGATGACCATGAGGATGGTCAATGTCAGCAGAGTCAGCCTGCTCCAGAAAGGCCAGAGTAGGGAGGACTACTGTCCACAGAGAGGATAGAACCCCTGCCCATCCCTCCAGACAGACGCACAGACACACACACACACACACACACACAGAGTCAGTGAGGATCGGTGAGGGAGGTTGCTCTTTAGTGAGGGTGGAAGTTTAACTATAAACTATAAAAACTATAAACTATAAAATGATCAGCACCAAAGCCCTGCATCTACTGATGCCTTACAGCAATGCTAAAGATTTCTTTTGTGTTTAAGGCACTGAAGGATTCATGCAGAGGATGTTTTTTTCTCTTTTTTCCAGCGGAAGCTGGCAGTCCTCCGAGGTCTCCCCCACAAAGCCTTATTGATTGCTGTATCAGAATCATTTGATAGTTAATCAATACATTTTCTTTCAGCGGCATGCAAGAAGAGAGGGGGGCTGTTTTTCAAACACCAACCTTGAACCTGTGTGTAGACAGCCTCTTACACACACACACACACACACACACACACACACACACACACACACACACACACACACACACACACACACCACCCCAGAATATCATTTTGTGTTTTAATATTTCATTTGAGTTTAACACACTTCAACCAACCACTTTATGATGGAAACTATCTGGGGAAATATGCAATACACCACTACCTCAAGACTGGGGGAAATCAAACCGTCCTAGAACACCAATCAGCTCTATTTAGTATGAAATATTATTTTTAATCGTCTACATCTTCAGTATTAGAAAGTAAATTTGTACACTTTACCAGTGTAAGTTCCAGTTAATATCCAGTGTAATATGATCCAGCATCAGTTATATATTAGCTAAATTTAGTTAAATCAGAATATACTGTATATTCTGAGGAAACTATATAAACTGTCAATAGCATGTCAAAACTCCATTACACTCCACTGATTTTTTTAAATGTAGAAAAATTTTTTTTACATTGTTTACCTGTTTTTAAAATGTTCACATGTTTAAAAGTGGTAACAAATAATGTGTTTTCTGCTCCTCACATCGTTGCTGTCCAACAAAAATGTCATATCTCCATTTTTGTCCTTTTGACATAATGTGAGTCTGACTTGCTCTTTATACTGAGTAAAAGTTTCAAGATGAACCAATAGAAATGCTCCAATTTTTTTTCTTCCTTCTCCTGCATAAGTTGCCATTTGTCAAATTTATAACTATAACTAACTATAACCATGACTAATATATCAAATATATAACAAACCAGATAACCCAACAAACACCTGCTTTGGAAAAATAAAGGTTTCTAAATGACATGCAAGGATGAGTGATTTTCAGAACTGTGGGAAAAAAGAAAAAACAAAGCTGAAAACAAAGTTGTGAAGTTTGTGAACAGTTCTTTTTTCCGAACAACAACAACAACTGCTCCAAACGTTGAATTTTGGACATCTTAAAAAGAAGGCAATTGCTAACTTGGTTCCTGTCATGCAGACATTTAATACTTGGGCATAACCTCTGCACAGCCAATCACAGGTTATGCCTTATGCAACTGACCAAGTTCTGACAACTAGTGGATAATAAATCAAATGCTCTGCTATGAACTTCAGAGGCTGTGATGGACTTTCCCTAGTGAGGTGTTCTAGTACTGAAGTGATAATCTGATGCAGCTACTCTGAGCAGAGAGTGACGGAGAGGTTGGAGGGGACATTCTGAGGTTACGGTGCCCTGCCTCTGACACCTCTATAAGTGTGTGTCAGATCCAGTGTGTGCGGCTCTGTGTGTAACCAAAAGCCTCTCTTTGAACACATATGCTGAATCTACCTAATCTTCCCCATTTACAGTGTCACTCTCAATCTACATCACTCTCTACGGCTCTGCTCATTTAAACAGACAAGAGAGACTGGGTGTGTGTATATGAGATATGAGTTATGAGAGTGAAAGAGACACAAGAAAGGGGGGTGGTTGTGAAATTATGACATAATACCCTGTACCAAAGCTATCATTAGTGCTTATTACTGACAGTTAGTAAATGGCAAGCTGCTCCCTGACCTAAGTGGGTTCTTTCCAGTCTAATCAAAGGCAGTGCATATACTGCTTTCTCTGCTCCGCATCTGTGGCTGGGCCATGCAAGCTGCACCACCATACTGTAGGCCAGGTGCTTAATATCTGCACTTTGTGGAGCAATTACAGCGCCGAAATGAGCTTTTAATTCCACTTTATTGGCTCAGTATTGCTGCTGGTGTTTAGTTTTCTTTTTTTTTTAAATATCATAATTAGTTTTGAAAAGACTGGTCGACCTCATTCCACTCTACAATACCCCATGGCTTAGAACAGTGCTCGCTTGTGGTAAAGCTGTGGGTTTGTGGAAATGGCTCTGTTGCTCCAGAGCAAGACTGTAATAGCACAATTGAAAGCTTTGAGACAGCTGGCTACGGCCGCTTATTGCTTGCTGCCGAGAATGAGTGTAGCCAAAAATAAAAGAAGGGATATATTATATTCAGGTATTTTTGGTTTTATAGTATTGTTCTAGTGCTGTGGGAACACTCGGCCTGAACACTAGGCTGTGATACAGCTTATAAAACCACAAAGCAATGTAGTGCGTAGAGAAAACATCCTGAGAACTTGCATATCCTGTGTTTTATTGTTATTATGTTTAGTCCTGATCCCAGAAGCATGCAGTATGGATGATCAATAACCACTACCATGAGTATATTTGGTGTATTATGCCTTTGAAATGAATATTGGCTGGAGGAAAATAATTATGACTTACCCTAAAACTTTCATTGGCTTAGTGACCTGCGAAATGCCAAAGCGTGTGGATATTTTTAATGATTCCAATCAGTCCTATCGCTCTCAGAGGATACACTCGATAGATACGTGTGAGTAGGAAAATTTATCATCCGACTGCCAACCATAAACTACCGTCTCTCCAGCTCTGGAGATTAGCATGTGATTAAAATGTAGGTCAATATTTATTAGGTGCCATTATAAAGTCAATGTTAGTTCTATGAAATCCAGCAGCAGACTGTAGCAGGGTTTACAACTTTGCTGAGAAAGTTTGAAGCTTATTTCACTCATTGACAATTTTAATAATGATGAAAAAAAAAAAAAAAGAAATCTCAAATGTTGTGCAAAAGCACTGCATTCATTCAGTATTCAACCTTCCTCCACTAAAACCTAATGTCTTACAGCATCTACATTAAATCTTTAGCAGCAGGTTGTCTTTAATGTGGTTTACTTAATGTGTTAAGAATGCTTTCTTAATCACTAAATGTGTTTATATTACACCTTCCTAATCCCTGCTAAGGGATCCCTGCTGGGCTATAGTGAAAACATGAACACATGTTTCAGCAGACGTACATGCATGCACACATACATCTATTTATTTGTTTCTTTCTGGAAAGGGTCACGGGGGGTCCAGAGCCTACCCAACATAATGGGTGCAGGACAGGAATACACCCTGAATACGCTCCTGGGTATCACAATCCCACGTAGCATGGCCAACTCACCCATCATGTGTTCAGCATACGGTTGGGATTAGTACTATGGTAAGGGTTAGGTTAAGGGTTGGGTTAATCTTAGGTTATGGTTAAGAATAGGTTAAGTTTAGGTTAGGTTTAGGGTTATAGTACAGATTAGGTTATGGGTAAGGTTAAGTTCAGGTTATGGTAAGAGTTAAGGTTTAGTTTCTGTTTAGGTTGTGGTTAAGGTTAGGGTTATGGCAGTAATTATGTTAAGGTTAGGCCGAGTTTATGGCTGGAGATTAGGGTTCAGTTCAGTTCATGAAATTACACTGGATGGCCTTTAACGTACTACAGTAAAATAATTGGATTTCTGCATTTCTGCGTTGCCGGTGTGAAACTCAAATGGTCTTTGAGTCACATATGTACAAATTCCTTTTTGAGACCAGACTGGGACACACTGTATATACTGTATTGCATTTGCAATGCACAAATACAGCAAGATAAGAGGCGCTTAAGCTGCATGCTTATCATTGTTCTTCTTACTGTTATATATTATACGCTTTTATGTCTCTTTTTACGGTGTGGGGAGAGTGTTTTCATGATTACCTGAAATTAAGGAACTGCAATTTGAACTCGGTGCAGTTTATGTGTACAATTAGAACAGAGAAATATATTTGCATCCATATTCACTGTTAGATTTTTCCCCATTATCAGTGCATATAGACTGCACTGCAGTTAAACCCTGCGTACAGGCCCATTATTTTATATATAATTCATCTCTATCTTCATTTATCACTGTAGGAGGAAAATTCCACATAAAAGCCAGTCTCCGCTTAGACACACTGACCTTGTGAACCTGAGTTATTCCCCTCTTCCTGTATGTGGAGGACAAGGAGTGAGGGAGAAAAAAAGAGGAGAGAGGAGTCATACCTGCCACAGCTTTCAAACAGCAGGGAAAAACGAGCACTCGAGCTGAAGTACAATTATTCCCGTCTGTCTGAAGATTCATCATAATGAAAGAGAGGGAAAGAAGGAGGGAAGGAGAAACGCGAAAGGGAGGCAGGGAGAGGAGTAAAAATGAACGAGAAGGCAGAAAAAGTGCTTGAAAACCAGGGATGAAGAAAAAAAAAAAAACGTGAACAAGAAAGTGAGGGAGCAAACAATGGAGGAAGGCGGAGACAGGGAAGGAGAGAGAAGGAGAAGGAAAGAGAAAGAGAAGAGGGGAAAAAAATGAATATGTGGAAAGAGAAAAAGGGCTTGGGAAATGAGGATGAGAGAACACGAAAGCCAGTAGATGGACGAGGACAGGAGCAAGAGAGTGAAGGAGTGAAGGGGAGAGTGAGAGGTGGAGGAGGTAAAAAGGAGGGAGAAGAAAGAGGATTTGTCAGTGTGCTTTCGAGTACGGCTCAGAGCTAAAGGCTGATGTGGCAGTAATGAAACATTCATAATCGGCACAGACACGCTCCAACGGACTCGCTGACACACTGTTTAACCAGCGCTGCCACTCCAAGGTCACACACACACCTGAGTGTGTGAAAGCACAGGCTGGACCTGCACACACCACACACACCTTTCTGCCGGCTGCAGAGACTGAGGTTCACTCCCCAAAACTGCCAATAAACCCTGAACATGAACTTCTACCTAAAACCTGAATGTGAACATCTCTTTACCTTCTTCCATCAGGCAACAGTCAACTCATAACAGCTAATCCATAGCACACACTTACTCCTTAATGCAGTGGTGAGTGTGAGCTGCGGTAAACTCTCTGTGGATCGGTGTGTATGTGTGTGTGTGTGTGTGTGACACTGTCACTGGCTCCTCATTAGAGTGCAGGTTAACAGCCACCTCCAGCCGCCATGTTAGCTTGGAAAGCTCATTTTTCTCCACCTTTTAAAGTTGTACCACTGCACCAATCGATAGCTATCAAAAGTATTACATAAATAGATTTGTCACGGCCACATAAAGGACTAGCAATTTAATCCGGCTTGTTAAGGCTGCCAGAGAAAATAGATCTCTCTCTCTCTCTTTCTCATTATGGAGAAAGAGAGAGAGAGAGAGTGAGTGATAACAGTGTGTTTAGAGAAAGTGTGTGACACTGGGAGGAGTTACACACTCCGTTCTGTTGGCCTGTGGGCTACATGTGAGAGTGACGCCTGTCCATTATTTGAATACCCCCCCCCCCTTTTCTCTCTCTCTCTCTCTCTCTCTCTCTCTCTCTCTCGTTTCTTGTCCTACCTCACTTAGTCCATCTGTTTATCTGTTAAAAAGTCATTCAAGCTGAATATGGAGGTATTCTGGTCTGCAGTTCAGTTTTTCCTTTAAAGCTTAAGCTCTCCCTGAAACATTTACTCAGCCAAAGATATGATTCATGCCACCTGTTACTAGTACTGTATTAATGTTATGGCAGTCTTGGCAAAAGGCATTGGCACCACTGGGCAAATGATACATTTTTTCATTTTTTTTTTTTAATTGAGAAGCACTTTGGGCTCCCTAACCATTGCAAAAGTTCAGAACTTGATTAGCAATTTAGGCCTGATGCATGTCACCATGCATTTCTTATACGAACCATATTTCTTATGTATGAACCTGACTGTGTAGATAACTTTAATGCACAGCACATTCTTTCACTACCTCTAATACTCTAACACCTATAAAAGACGATAACCAGGCTCTGTTTCTCATCCTTGTCCTCTCTGTCCTTTCCCCCTTCAATTTCAATCTCTTTGTCCCTTTCCTTCATTCACACCCCTCTCTCTTCATTTCTCTCTTTATCTGATCTCTCGCCATCGCTTTCATTTTTCCTCTCGTTTTCCGCTTTTTGCTTTCTTTTCTCCCTCACCCTGATCCACCCCCCTCCCTCTCCCTCTCCCTCCCTCCCTCCCTCTCCCTCTCCCTCCCTCCCTCCCTCCCTCTTCTCTATGTTACTTAATGATGAGTGTGAGTGTGTATCATTCCTTAAACAGCATTTCTGTGCATGGTTCAGACCTCAGGCACACACACACACACACACACACACACACACACACACACACACACACACGGATGCTTGGCTCACTGCAGTGTGCTTTGAAGTGTTAAACCCCCTCACTTCAAACCCTTAACTAAAGAAAACAACAAGCCCAACAACACTACAAGAGAGCAACTAAAGAATTAGCTCAACTGACAACCACTGTTTAGAGCTCGTAATAGAAAACACCTGCAGCAAAATGTGCTTTATCTCCAAATCACTCCACAGCCCAGCCTACACACACACACACACACACACACACTGTCTCATCCCTGTTCGTATTAACAGTGCATGGGGACGCTTTAAAAACGCCTGCAGTATGTATGAAATCAAACAGCATCACACACATCTCTCCACTTGCGCTCAGTGTTAATATGTGTGTGCAGTAGCATGCTAGTTTGTTTAGCCTTTCATCGCTCAATGAATCATGCATATCCACCTGTGGTTTACATCTTACTGGACTGGCCATTTCCGCCTTTCTCCCTCTCTCTCCCTCCCTCACTCAGGCCTTTGATACATAATTCATTGGTAACATATTTCATTTATGGGCTGTGTGATCACTGGACACCACTGTAATTATTATGCACGATCATTTTGCTTGCAAAACATGAATATCAGCATTTTTACGAGTTAAAACATGTGTTCTGAACAGTGTTTATCTGCTGTGTGTGTGTGTGTGTGTGATCATCTGTTCTTGAGAAGCTCTGAAAGAGCATAAGGAAAGCAGAGACACGTAGTGTTTAGTGTTTAATGCAGAGGTTTTAATTTTACGGCTGATCTGCCTCTAAAGCCTGCAGACTTAAACAAAGGTTTGGGGAAACAAACATAAAACACTATTTTTTCAGCGGATCCTATTGAATAGCTACTATTTCATAAGGCATGTGCCGATGTTTGGAGACCCTAAGCATTGCAAATAATGATTTTTCTCACAAGGCCTCTGATCATGATAAGCAAATTAGGCCTCGGGCACATCAGCAGCTACTAATGCTGACATACATGAACTACGTAACTTCACTTCACAGCATTATCACTCAGCCATTCCCTAATCTAACATTCATAAAAGAACATAAGGAAAGCAGAGATGTAGTGTTTTTGAGTATCATAAGCTGTCAATAACAGTTGGGGTAGATGCATGGCAACAATAGATTCCATATGTTTCGTGTTTCCTTGGCCATATGTAGTGAATCACAAAAATGTCAAATGAAAGGTGGTGGAAGTGGTAGAAGTGACAGAGCGAGTCTGTCTCTCCAGAAGGCCTGTGTTTGAGGAAGCAGCTTTGCGAAGCCCTGCAGAACTGCAGGAGGGCAAGAGATAGAGTGTGTGAGTGTACGAAACAACACATGCACACACACACGCGCGCGCGCCCGCGCACGCACAGCTGAATTGTCAGGTGGTGACGGCTCTCTCACAAACAGGTACCTAATGACTCGATTTATTCAAATGCCTCCCAGTTCCTCCTAATGGCACCTTCCAACTGCATCTCAACTCGCTAAGGGCCCCTCTCCCTCTTTCTCTCCTTTTTTCTCAAACACTCTGTCTGTCCTCACTCACTCTCCTCCAGCATGACCGAATGTGTCATTTAAGGGTCTGAGTCGCATGGAGAGAGCCTTACGTCTGGGCTCCGTACCCGAGGGGACGTGTGTGTGTGTGTTACTGAAGCATCTGATCGGCTTCTGGTACACCTGCCAGAGAGGCATCCAAAAGAGGCTGAGATTTTTGCCTAACGAACACACACCCTGTTCTTCCACCTGACAGCGCTGGCCTACGGAACTGGAGGAAGAGAGAATAGGGAGTGTGTGAGGAATGCCAGAGTGTGAGCAAGCCATATTAACCCAATGGGCTTTAAGGGTTGCTGCCCAGGAAACGGGGGAAGCAAAATAGCCTCTACCTGCCATCGTTATGATTTGCATAGTGTCATTTTGGACCTTTCTTTACCTGAATGTACCAAACACAAAGGTTGCTGCGAAAAAGAAACTGTACAGCCCAATACTTTCATGGTTTGGTGGATAAAATTTAATAAAGAAGTCAGTCTGTTTGGAACTTAGCCTTCACAGAGAACTAAGAAGGTGCTCAGGTTGAACAGATTAAATATTTTAAAAAGCAGTTGTGTGTGTTGTGTTTGTCAAGCTTTTTATGGGGGCTCTGTCTTAAACGCAGGCATTTAAAGCTCATGACAGACATTCGGTTTTGTTAAAGCCTATGTAAACTGTAAATGTGTTTTTTAATCCACAACCATTTACACTCTTCACACTTTGTGTACCATTTGGATAAAAGAAATCATTTGGCACAAATAAAAATAAATAAACATAATAACAACAACAATAATAAGAAGAAGAAGAAGAAAAGAAGAAGAATTATTATTATTATTATTATTATTATTAATTTCTCTTGTTAAAGGGAATCTCAAGAGAAAATGATAAATGATAAATCCAGACTGTTTAATTCTGATATGCAAATCACCAGATCAAATCCTTGTATTTCCAATGGTACATTTACAGGGATGGAAAACTGTGAAATGTCTTCCAATCACTGGAGCATTTCTATTCATCCATTCATCATGAAATTTTGACACAATTTACAAAACATTTGCCAAACTGAAACTGAATTAATTAATTTACCAGAACTCCTCTAATGATGTTGAAATAGTGCTGCATGTAGACCTTCCAAATACTGAAGCTCCCACTGGCTGCCTCAGCAATGCGTCAAAAACAGAAAACTCTCTGACTGGCTGCATTTCCCCAGCGCTCTTCCTCTCTAAGCCCCAACTCCAGGGAAAGAGGGAAATCCAGAAGACAGACTGTTTGATTATGATATCACCAGTATAAAATCAAAACCTAATATCTCCAACATTTATAGGTGACTGAAAAAAACAACTCAACTTTCAGTAAAAGTTAACGTCAAAGATTTTATTTCAAGTCATTTTGGAGCCTTTCTATTGGTCCATTAATCATGACATTTTTTAAACAATTTCAGTTTTCAACAAAGTCAACTGCCAGATGTCCTTTTTGAAACGAAATGTTAATAGGTTTATGGATGTACAACACAGGCCTTAATGTGGTCCAATGTGTGAAATACAGGCAGAGAATATGTGAGCTGTCTGCTCCCACTGCAGTGCTCACCTTGTGCAGGGCATGAACTGTTCAGTTGTGACTATTTGCTCTGTGATTCTATCATGCAGATGTGGGCGAAAGCAAATATTGAACTTATCGGAGTTCATTAGGAGGGAGTTTAGGACCGGAGCACTTCTGAAATGGATATATAATGAAATGTACTGACACTTTTTTTTCAGAAAAACAGTGTCAAACAAGAAAAACAATCCACTGACTTGATCTAATTTAAATGTTGACAGTCTTTTCCACATTAATATAACATGTACTAAGTACCTGATGTACACATTCAGATCAAGTAACTTTAATGCATCAGTTTTTTTCGGTGTGGCAAAGCAGGCCCAGAGTTCAGTGCTTTAGATCTGTAGATTTTTGACACGAGATAATCTAATTCCACATAATCCCTGAGCAAATATGACTCCGGTTTAATCTCTGCTTCAATATTTGACATCAGTTTTTAATTATCACATTAAACACAGAGGGTGTGAGCTTGGTGTGAAGCGATGTTAATCTCCAGACTCATTTTGTGTGCATCACTGTGTACACAAGACTGACAATTTGGCAGAGAGGGGTCAGAGGAACATTTCGGGGTGACCAAACTCATACCAGAGAGAAGAAAAGAGAACAGTTAATCATTTCCTACAGGCTGGATCTAATTCAAGCGAATGTAACGTGAGAAGTACTGTAAACAAGCTGCCCTAGTGCAGTTTTTTATTTTATCCTTAGACATACTGGCCATACTTTCCACAGGCAGACAATAAGAAGCTTGGATTCAGAACAATGCAAAAAAACAAAAAACAAAAAACAAACAACAAAAAAAAAATACCCCTGCTGTTGCTGTCTTACAATTACTATTGTGTATTTTATAACATAATGAGTTTCAACAGTGCAGTTAATGGTATTACTGGCAGTCAACCAGGATTGGCTTGTAAATAAGCCTAATGGCACTTTTTAATAAATTACTTCCCATCAACACAACTATATTTTAATCTCTCTTATGAAAAAGTGACAGCACGACAATACCAGAGTTATGATGTTATAGATTAGTCATCATCATTACTCATATGTCTGTTTTTTCTTACTATTTTGATTTGTGGAATGGGATTGCTTATGCGCCATCTGAGAAATGTTGGCAGGATACCGTGGTCTTAAAAATGCTGAGCTGCGTGAACTGCCTTTTGTAAGCAGGATCCGTGTATGTGTATGCTGATGCTGTTGCAGAAAAACCTTGTATCTCCAAAATGCCAACTTCACAAGAGAAGGACAAATTCTTCAAATCAATGGAACATTACAGTGACTTTGTAATGTGGAAAGTCATTTTTGAGCATTTTTCCATGGGTTCATTCATCATAAAATGTTGACACAATTTGACTCAGACTCGCATTATTTTAAAAATGAAAAATAAAGATAAGAATAAAGATACAAGGTTTTTGTCTGACAGCATCGGTAAGGTTTTTATGCTCAGTGTGTAAGTTTGTTCTTACTGCTGTCTCTTTGGTTCACTCTTCACTTTTAAGACTTTTCCTCTACATTTCCTTGTGATCTTAATATCCTGCTTGAGCCACTTTCTCAGATCTTCAACCAACACCTCAATCTAATGAAAAGATCCTCTTCATAACTGTTCATTATGTGCTATACATTTCATGAAGCGAATAACGCTAAAGTGTGGAAAACGGAAAATAGGCAACTTTTCCATTAATAGTCACAAAAAAGTATTCTATATGAATGTGCTGTGTTCAGTTTCGCCCTTGACTTGTGAATTGTAAAGTGGGTGTGACAGGGGAGGGCTCTTTTTTAATGACTTGGCATGCAGTCTAACATTGATATCGACTTCTGTCTAATGGCAGTTCAGCAAAATTTCATGGTGTGAAAACTCTGCATTTTTTGAAGATGTGTTAACGTATGGCGCTGCTAAATATAGCTGCATGCAAGCATTTCGTAGCAGTAGGTTCAGTTTCATCTCTCTCTCTCTCTCTCTCTCTCTCTCTCTCTCTCTCTCTCTCTCTCTCAGAATAATAAAGGTGACCTGATGGGTTTGATTTCAGTAGATTGATTGAAGCTAAGTGAGTGAAGCAAAGAGGTCAGTCTCCTCTAGAATACACACGACTTTATGGACAGTTCAACACTGCAAAAAGTCAGTGATTGAATTAACTTGATTTGGATCCACAAGAATGAAAATACACAAAATGATCAACACAGAAAAAACCAACATACAAAACGGTGTGGATGTAAATCCACATTTCACTAATGGAAATGACATTCACACACAGTGTGGGCCCATCTCATAATGCCTAAAACCCACTGTTTACTTCATTTTTATAAAAAGCTCTTGCAAAGTTTCAAACTCTTTTTAAGGTACTTCGAAAACCACAGAGACCGAATATT
>CM067501.1:22903460-22935960 GCA_034509495.1 Acestrorhynchus altus | reverse complement strand
ATGCATTACAAAGCAGACATGATTATTTTGCATCTGTGTTTATGGGTTATGTGTTTATTTGTGTCCTGTAGAGGAAGGTGTTGATGAAGGAGATGTTAATGGTGGGTCTAGTTTACCGCTGAGAAATACATGCATATTTGGAGGCTTAATTACAAGTGCTGGGTATCACTGTGCCATTAATTAAATCATCTTCAGTAATTAGCGTGTGCTTGAAGACCCTGCATAATGTGAGTCATGGGCAGCAGTGTGCCCGTGACCCTGGCTGGCCCCTGGTGCTTTTAATTGTGGTGAGGCCCATTAGAATGCAGTGTGTGTGTGTAAGTGTACGGCCCATTAGAATGCGTTCGGTCTGGGGGGTTGGTGTATGGGGTGAAAGAGAGGCTTATTTACATAAGGAAGCTTTATAAATGAGGACTAATATGTCTGATGTAACTCCACAATCTCAGTCCTGTGTTTGTAACATTCTGCTTATAGGCCTGAGCACAGGAGCACTGTGGGGAATTGGGCTGCAGAACAGTGCAGAAGACACACACACACTCATTCTTACTGGAAACATCTGAAACATCAGATGTCTGACAGACAGCATTATACAGTAATATGAGGGCCTTTGAGATGCTGTTGAAAATAAAACATGCAGACTGACCCATCAGTGACTGTTGACGGAGGTCACCCAACCTTCAGCAAATGTCTACTCATCATGATCTATTTCTAGAGCCTCTATGATTCTAGAGCACACATGCAGGATAAGTGTGCTTGCTGCCAGTGGCTTTCAGGTGAGAGAAACCCTGAACTTCCAAACCCAGCTCTTTCTCTTCACGTCATCTGACTCAATAGATCTCTCATCAACACACTGATCCACAGTTGCTCACTACAGTGTGTTTGGAGAGCAGTGGGGCAGGGGGGATTTGAGCTGGCTTTCAGAGCAGTGGGTTAAAGCCAAGTCTGATCAGTATGTACAGCTCTAATGATGAACCACAACAGACACACACACACACACACACACACACACACAGATAGAGACAGATAGAGAGGCAAAGAGAAAGAGCGTGAGAGGAAAGTCAATGTATGCATTCTCAATCTATCATAAGCTATAAACAAAGAAATAAAAAACAGAGAACATGAAGGAAAGACAAACAATAAAAAAGACATTAGAAAAAGAAGAAAAAGAAAGAGAGAAAGAAAGAAAGGTTAAAAGAATAGAAAGAAAAAAGGAAGATCAAGAAAAAAGCAATAAAGTGTGTGTGTGTTTGTGTGTGTGTGTGTGTGTGTGTGTGTGTCTGTCTGTTTGCATCTGTGCATGGGCATGTGTGTGTGTGTGTGTGTGTGTGTGTGTAAGAGAGAGAGAGTGTCTGTGAGTGTGTGTGTTTGTGAACAGTGTATAAAATCATGCTGATATCAGCAGTAGTGGAAGTTGGGCTGCACCTGCTCCACGCAGAGGGACAGGAAAGAAAGAACAGGAGAATGAGAGAATGCCTAAACGAGTGAGTGAGTGCTCCATGCTGACGGAGAGATGATCATCACTCCGACCTGGGATAACCGATTCCCGTTTTATCATTCTGTGACATTCCGTGACATTTAAAAAGCCATTAGTGCTGCTCGCCACTTCTGAGGCCCATCATCATGCAAAGAGACATGAACACAGCCCTTCGTCTGATACAGATAACACAATAATGTGCACGCCTGTGTCAGCTGGCTTAACTGATTACACTGATATCACACACACACACACACACACACACACACACACACAGTCCAGTCCAGTCCCAAATGAGGGAATTCTACTGCACCAATGAAAAGCTGTCTGTATGTGTAGAAAAAGAAAGGACTGAAACACACAACAGAGCAGTGAAGTTCAGCCAATGATCACAAACATTACTAACTTTAATGTTTAATGTTAGAGAATTTTCTTCCAAATAATCCTGGACAATTTCTAATCATTTATGAGAACACTGAGGGCAGCTGGCTAAAATATGTAAAAGAAAATAAAGTTCATATTAAACATGTTAAATAAGAGATGATGTCCCAGTCAAGTCACAAGTCAATACACACAACACACAACACACAACACACACCTGTTTTGGACTTTCTGTCTTTACTTTACACCTGGAGCATTGCTGTGAGGATATACACTGGCATTAGGCAATAGATTCATGCTTATGTGCTCCTATCTGAGTCTTCTTCTATTGGTAGGCAGTACTTTACTACAGTGGCTAGACAAGCTGTCTGTCAGCAATGGGCGCAATTTAAAGCAGCTGAATACATTCATTAGAAAGGGTGTCCATAAACATTTGGACATAGCTATAGTGTATATCAACCCCAGTTAAAGAGACGGAAAAGACCTTTGTTCTGGATCCAATGTCTTTAGTTACCTTCATTCTTTCCAAGTTACCACTCATATCCCAGGGTTTTGAACTACATGTAGCTGAACACATACTGTGCTCCCGGTGAAGCCATGCTGAGTTGCATTGTTTATTTTGTCCCACTTTACTTGAACATTAACACAAATGTTAATAGAAAAATAGAAAATAGAAAAACAGAGTGAGAAAGAAAGATGATGTAATTACACCTGTGTGTCAAATTCAATGTAACTCTTGCTATTACACAACACCTGTAACAAGAAAAGTAGCCGCTCATGCAAGTACAATTGCCCGCATGTTATTACATGTGTATGAGTACATCCATGTATTCCTGGTGTATATACAGTAATCCATATGTAACAGGGAATGCATTGCCAGTAGTTACACGGTTATTATATAGATTATTCATTTGTAATTACACAGTTATTAGAGACACTTCATATGTCTCTATGTACTATCATGGAAATTGTGGGCTGATGATGATGATATCCAGTGTTTTCCAAATACATACCTGCTGAGACTATATCGAGCAGGGTTATCAGTACTGATAAATCTAACATTTATTTCTGTAAGTAGAGTAACACAGTAACATGAATACAATGCAGATATTTTAGTGCAGCAGCTCGGGATCACCTGATCATTCTTTCTGAGTACAGTAAACGCAGTCAAATATCAGTTGAAATATATGTCCACTGATGGCATTTTTAAGCAACTATCTGCTGACATTGATATGATTCCAATATCTATTCCTATCTCGCTCGCTCCGTCTCACTGTTTACCCCCCCCTTCTCTCACTCTCACGCTCTCTCCCTCACTCTCTCTCTTGCTCTGTGCTGCTGTTTCAGTGTGGACATACTGATCACTGTCATACAAAATCAAAGCAACTCGGAAAGGGCAGCAGGGGAAAACCCTCTAGACCTTTAATATATATCATTGTCACTGTAAAAAAATAAAATAATAAATAATAATAATAGTTTGGAGCATTTCTATTGTCCATTCATGACACAATCTCTAATGGGCATTCATGATATAATTCTGACAAAATATGAAACATAAACTGCCAGATATCAAAAAGTGGGGATAGAAAAATGCAACAAAAATTTCCGTCCGTCACAGTGACGATATGCTGTCTGTGTGAGGTGTTACTTTTACTGTGTGAAGTGTTCCTGTGTGGGACGAGCAATTGAAATGAGATACCACAGAAACGTAAGTCACATCCTGTTCCAAAAATGGAGAAAGTATCTAGACCGGCGTTGCTTAACCTTTAGAACTTATTTACACGGTCTTACTAAGCTATGTTTGATGAAATACCAGGAAAACACCTACATGACCAATCAGTACTTCAACACAGCCTAAATTGGTGACCTAAGCAGCATTATGGAACGCTAGTATTTATTGCTCCTGGGCTCCCGCAACAGTCGGAAATGTTGAGACACCACAGAGACATCTTTGAGACACCACTAAAGAGCATGCATTTTTGAATAAGCACATGGAAAGTGAAAGAAGCATGTGGACTGTGGCAGTCGATTCATATTTATGGAAATGACACAAATATGATTCGAAGGTTGAGCAGTGTTATGCATTTCTTATCAAAACAATGACAGACATGCTATTATCCCTTTTACAAGTCAGTGGAGCATCAATATGATTTTAAGATGCTATTTTCAAGTACAAAAACTACAATGTTTTAAACCTTGAATTCTACATCGGCTCAAAGCCTTGTCAAAGCCTTTAAGGGAAGTACTGCCAATAGAAAAGGACTTCCTGGAGCAGGTCTCCCCTGCATTGAGCATTGAGTAGTGAAACTGAATTCTCTAAAACGATGGCACTCCATGCAGTACTTGAGCCGTCCATGGTGAGTAGAGACAGCTATTCCAAGGAGAGATAAACTATATTCTAATACCCTTGATTTCAGCAGAAACAATGAACGAACAAGTATTCCAATACTTTTGTCAATACAATACAGCTTCATAGTAGTCATAAGTCAAGGGGGTTTTATTATGCTGAGCATAATAAAGGTGCAAAGTGTCCTTTCATTATTTGTAGAGGAAGGCCCCCTTGCATCTGACTGTCAGTGTGGAGTCTTTGGGTCTGGCTAATCTGAGTGCTGAATGACAGATTGCACTGATAGTATCTCAACACTGGCTTTTAATGAACAGAGATCAATCAGGGTGCTCTGTGGCGTTATGACACAGCCATTAGCTTCCTCTCATGTAGCCATTCATTAGGCCCCATAGAAAGGGGTCACCCAGCAGAGAGCACGGGAGCAACAGAGGAGAACCCTTCAGTCACAGGTGAAGATGGGTTGGTAATAACGTAAAGAAATGACAACAGGAGGTGCAGATTACTGGTATAGATGAGGTCACAGGAAAATGATGTGCTTGACTGATGGATCACTTACACTGGTCTTCAGAAAATGATTCAGATCAGGAGTGATTCAGACCCTTTTGTCACTGTTGCAGCATTTATCAGATCTTGTAAAGAGGTCAACTTCACTCTTGCCACTTTCATATCGTTCTATTTTATACACACTCAGAAGCTTAAGGATATGTGCACATATCCACATGTGTCCAATATATTTGGTAAATGTGTCAAAATTAACCTCATGGCCCCTAGGCCAATGCTAAGGGAAATTTTCATAATTGTATGTACATTTATTCACCATTATCATTATTAAGTATTTAAAGAAATATGAAAGAAAACAGTATGTCACTGCCAGTAAAGTGTGGATCTCAGGTTCTAAGAGTTTGGAACAATTAAATCACTAATTATGTACAAAGTTATTGAGAGGGGTTTGGTGTGTAATGCACAAAACTTTCATAGAATAAAATGTTATAGTCGTTTTAAAACAGTTTAATACAAGCTATATATATATATATATATATATATATATATATATATATAGTTATAAACACAAATATGATGCACTGACACTGTTTGATAATAGCTTGAGATAACAAAATGTGAACAGTTTTAAGTCTATTCATTGTACAATAAGTCAGTATATATGTGTAGGTCCACTGGTGGGTTTAGATAGTAAATGAAATGCAGTGATTTAGAATGTTTCAACTTAAACAACAAGAAATAGACCCCTACTTTCTCTCATTTCTTGTTGTCAAACTTGGAACATTCTAAATCACTGTTTACATCCAAATCACTGAAATAATAACAATCTTCACACAAACACACACACACACACACACACACACACACACACTTGCATACACTGTTAGTGCAGTACCTTAGTTGGCCACTGTTGTGCCCTAACACAGCATTGGACCTCTGTCTCCCCCCTTCTCTATCTCTGTCTCTCTCTCTCTCACACACACACCCACACACACACACACACACAAACACACACACACACACAGTGCTGTGTGAAATATAGTACATTCACTGCGCTGACAGATGGACATCAATGGCTATTGTATAGGATTAACTACACACAACAATTACATACACTAGCTCTTTCATGTGCATGCATCTACCGTAAACAATGACTATTTATAGCTACTAAGCACATTAATTTATGGGCCATTATTGTTTACTGTACAATTCATATACAGACAGAGGCGGCCATACGCTATACTGTACAGCCAGGCACAGGCAAGATAATTAATGCTGTTATTGATATAATTAAAGTCTCATTTCCAGAATAAATTGGTCTCATTCTAAAAGAGTTAAGTGTCTGTGTTTGTGATAAACAAATTATAAGAGTGCGTAATTAACTTCCGTTCGCTCTGTTAAATGACCCTAGGTTCAGTTGCAGTGTTTCACAGCACTGCTGTGAGTCAGACACAAGCGTATGGAATGATAACGAACACAAAAACACAGTGTGCGCCAGAGACACAAAAGGCCAGAGCCGACAGAAAGTGCAGGGGGTTTTATCTAAAGCATGGGCACTGCTGAATTCCCCTTCTCTGAGCTGTCAGTGCAGCTAAAGCAGAGATATCTAAAGCTCAGATGCTCTCGCACACAGATCAAGGCCTATGTGTCTATGTGTGCGCGAGTGTAAGTGTGAATGCTATCATCTCTATTATTTTAGCTTCACCCTTCCTAACTTTTAAAACACTCTCTGCACAGCTGTGATAGCCACACTCAAGCATTAAGTTCAGTCCTTGGTCTCATATACATCCATCAACTTTCACAAAAAAAAAACACAAAGTCCAGTCTCCTAACTAAGGGATGAATCCTGACATTTAAATACAAATGGAAAGTGGTTTGATATCGGAATGAACTCTAAATCCTTTAAGAGTATAATCACAGTCTTCGTGAAAGTTTCTCCTTTAGAAGAGTGTGGAATTCGGGGGAGGAGTATGTGCTAGATAATGGACTCTACAACTGAACCTTAATACCAGTGGAAATCAGAGAAAAGGTCATGAAGTTACAGCGATGGTAGTGAACTTCTACTATGTCCAAGTACCTTCCAAAGGACAGTAAAGAAACAGACACATAAATGATCAGGACCAGTTACCCCCTTCAACACTTGTCCAAGATCTGATAGGATCAGTTGCATATGCCTGAGGGACTCCACAAAACAAGCTGAACTAACAGCAGTTTCTGTATTGGGTTCTGCATAGAAAGATGAAAAAGTGAATAATGCTCAGTAACACTCCAAAAAGAACTCTCTCGGAGATCGGCAAAATAAAATGAATGAACAGATGTATGCAGTTCTATTCTTGTATCCGTGACTCCTTACGGCAGTGGTTTGGTGTCATTAATAGAAAGCACAGTATTAAATGACTACTAAACTTTACATGTTCTTATTTAGAGTAGTTCTAATATTAAGCTCTAAAATTAGAATGGCTAATATTAGTACATCATGTGGAATATTAGAATATTAATAAGAAACTGTTTCATGACCTTTTCGACAAGAAGTGAAACAGTCACTGATACTCCTGACCTTCAGTTTAGTACATGTATGTGTGTGTGTGCATGTGTGCATTATGTGTTTGCACTTTTGCCATGCCCTTTCTACACTAATGAAGAGAGATAACGAAAATAAGCCCTGTGTGTGTCTGACCACCTTCAGATCTATATGAACTCACTGTATGTGTGTGCATGTGTGTGTGGGTGTGTGAGTGTGTGTGTGTGTGTGTGTGTGTGTGTGTGTGTGTGTGTGTGTGTGTGTGTGTGTGTGTGTATGAGAGAGAGAGAGAGAAAGAGAGAGAGTTCATTTATGAGTCCTGGTCTCTTTATAACTGCTTGCTTATAAAAATACATTTCCATATATTTGAATGAACTACTTAACTGTTTATTAGTAAATTCTAAAATGAAATAAAATTGCACTAAATGCCAGTAAAGTATTATATTCATTGATCTAAATTAACTTCTGCCTATAAAAATACTGTTCCAAACTAAGGTTTATTCACCTATTGACAATTGTTCACCGAATATATGTTCTTATGTTTGTTTTCCATACGGGTGGTTTGGAGAAAGAAACTCAAACCAAGTTATGACTGGTACAATACAATCTGCAGCATATTTTAGCAAATATAGCAAACATACATTTACCATAACCACATAAGTTTTGATGGTACAGATACACATTAAAGATACGCTAGGATCATTTAATAAATATCTTGATTTTGAAACCTAGACCTAAAACAAACATTACATTAAAACATATTATTTAAATATTTAAAATATGTTTAAAAATACATTTAAAAATAATTTAAATATAATGGACAGTGTGCGATGACACACACACACACACACCCCCGCATGCACACACAAACAGAGCACTGCACAGCACAGTGAGAGTTGGCTGCAGAGACAGTAGCAGTAGTGCAGGACTTCTCTTCAGTGTACTCTCAGCATAGATCGATGGCTGGGCCTGATAGCTCTGCTAATACGAGGAAACAGCACGGTAACACTATACAACCATCGGAAACACACACACACGCACAGACACACAGAAAAAGAGAGAGAGAGTTAGATGGAGAGAGCAGGAGATGGCAGTAAACAGTGAGAAGGAAGGAGAGAGAGAGAGAGAGAGAGAGAGAGAGAGAGAGAGAGAGAGAGAAACAGGGAGAGTCCAGCTGACTGGGCACAGTAGGGTTGCCGTCAGATCACTGAGAGAAAGCTGATAAAATATTAAGCAGTACATGATCTCTCCAATGACTTCTCTTAAATAATACACAGGGACAGAGCGACCCACTCACACTCACTCACACACACACACACACACACACACACACACACATACACATACACACACCTGTAAGCTGCTCTCATTTTCTCAGCCCACTGCTCTGACTTTCTTCCCTTTCGCTCTATATGTGTGTATCTGTTTCTCCTGCCCCAGTTGTTATTTACCATATCCCATGAGTCTGGAACAACTCTACTTCTTTACCTCGATTACAAAATAAGTGCATGAATATCCAAGTGTGAAGCCACGTGTGTGAGAGTGTTAGTTTTAACACAATGACCACAGTCTGATGAAATGAAGCAAATGTGTGACACAGAATACACACATCTCAATGGTTTAGGAACACTTACACTACTATTCAAAAATTTGAACTCACTGGTCATATTTTGAAGTTTTCAGATGTAAAACACCTCCTGAACCATGCCTTTTATCTCATTTTCTACTAGGGAGTGTGATTATTACTTTAATAACTTTCAGTACGTCTTACTTCTGTATATGCTGTATACATGACATCGGTGTCATTGAAAAACCTTGTGTAACCAAAATGGCCAATGAAATAGAGAGGGAAAACCTTGGCCAATGGCAAGCGGAGCACAACTCGAAGGATTCGAACCTGCAATCTTCAGAACATTGCGCTACACACAGATGTACAACTGCACATATATGAGTCTACTGGCAGCATGCCTAGTGCCAAGTGTGGGTTTGAGAGGCATGAAGCTCCCATCATTGAGCTGGGGAGCAGTGGAGCTGTGTTCTCTGAAATGGTGGTTGTCTATCCAATACTTTTGGGATGAGCTGGAGATCTGGGAATGAGACGGGGTGATGATCATCCCATATTTTGACCTCACTAATGGTCTTGTCACAGAATCAAACAGTGTTCCAAAATCTAGCTGAAAGCTTTCTATCTAGAGACAGTTACTCCAGAAAAATAAGCATGATAAACTCTTTCCTTTAATCGTTGGTTTATATATCATTTATAATATAAAGCATTCTGGTTATTAGTGGTAAAATCGAATAAATAATTCCATGAATTGGTCTCATTGACGTTCGACAATCTTTGCAGAATGAGGTCATACATTCTTCTGCAAACCAATTTGGATTTACTTTATTGTAAACGGTGATTCTGAACTTCTTACATCTTTATGTTGTGCAGCACTGATCAGCACTCTAACCTTCCAATGATTCACAGCCAAAGCATTTATCAGTAACTTGGAAATAGAAATCTGTCAAATCATTAATGAGCTGCTCTTCTTGACACATTGATGATGACACCAAAAATCAAACAGTATTTTAGTACATTTCAGAAGAAATCAAGGTGCACCTCTTTGAGCAGTGTACACACACATAGTATAGGACCATGGTACACATGTATTTCATTATCTGTCAGAAATGTTCCTGTG
The DNA here is from genome assembly GCA_034509495.1 of Acestrorhynchus altus. NCBI lineage: Eukaryota > Metazoa > Chordata > Actinopteri > Characiformes > Acestrorhynchidae > Acestrorhynchus > Acestrorhynchus altus. The sequence goes on along the minus strand of CM067501.1, from coordinate 22,926,052 downwards.
AGATTATGATCTACTGCACAGAGAGAGACAGAGAGGGGGAGAGAGAGAGATAGAGAGGCAGAGACAGAGAGAGAGGAGAGAGTGTGTCACTGAGGTTATCAAGGATTGTGCAATCCTCATGCACATACTTGATAAGACTCACTTACACACACAAACGCACACACACACACACACACACACACACACACACACACACACACACACACACACACACACACACACACACACACACTCAAACACACACACACAGTGGCTTAACGGAAATGGCAGCCTCCCTGACCTTATATTGGAACAATTAAAGCTCTTGCTTGACACACATCAGAAACAAGCTGACAGAGAAAGACAATAATGAAATAGAGAGAGCGAGAGAGACATTACTACATTTAAAGCAAAGAACTTTATACAGAAAGGGCTCTAAAGTGAGTCTCGTGGAAGAGCTCTGTATGGAAAGGAGAAAAAAGCTTTCAGTCTATCCATCACCTTCATTTATTTCACTAATTTATTACAGCAGTTCCACAGCTGGGACAAAATGACAATATACAATTAGTAAATTAAAAAGACCCTGGGAAACAGCAACATTGGAGCACAGTGTCGAAATATGGCTGTTTATGTGTGTATGTAGGTAGTGCTGGGCATTACTGATTTAATATTTTAGATATAGCAGATTATATATATTAATGAATAAGACTAAGTATTAATAAAGTTCATGAACCAAGTCTTAACAGTGTAACTACTGGCTGTAGTTCACTGTATTCACTGTTCAATGTATTCACTGTTACATTACATACACACAGCAGCACAGCTGGTGTAATTACACGTGTATCACTTTCAAGTTTAAATCAAGCAATTGCACAACATGACTAGCAATAGCTGTAGTATGACTATTAGCAGTTCACATTAATATACAATTACCCTCATCTTATTATATATTAATAAGCACATAACAGGCTGATATGTTGTTACAGCTATTGAAATACACTGGCATACTTACAGGAGTCAAAATAAAAGCTGACACATATCATCGCTGTCCAATGAAAACATGTATCTCTGAAATGGTGAGGGAGACCGAAGGCAAAATTGTTCTTAACTTTGAATGGAAGTTGATGTAAACTAATAAAAAATAAATAAAGACAATTTAACTAATAATGTGTTGGTCTAATCGTCCAGAATTGATCAGGAGTGGCTATCGAAACTGAGATATTATCATCTGTAACACTCTGAGTTTACAGTCTGAATCTTACAATAGCACTACAAATTAAAAAAATAGTGTGTGTACATGTGTGCGTGTGACAGACAGAGACAGTGTGGTTGGTGGCAGTGTGATGAAGAAAAGTATTGTTTGGTGAACAAACAGCACAATTTATTGTTCCACTTAAGAGATGTGCCTCATATCCTCTCCCCTGAAATGAAAAAAGGAGCCAAAGTGCCGACACAGGCTTTCTAAATCTCAACCTCAGACAATATAACAACCGCAAGACACTGCATCTGAGCCACATGTGCACACTAAAAGCACAAACCTGCACACACGCACACGCACCTTAACCTAAATTTCTGTGGAAAAGAGAGCAAGTGTCAATTTCTCGAGGCAGCTAATTCCATCCTCTTTTTCACTCATTTCTTAGATTTCGTGTAACAGAGATTGATAGTGTTATGTCTTTGCTGAAAGCTTTGGGCCATGGAGCTGTCGGGGCACAGGGTGGTGAGTGGTGCCATAACTGAGTGAAAGACTTCACCTTTGGTGACCTTTAGTGTCAAAACGCTCGTCACAAACACTGACCCTTCTGACCCCTAATCTCTCAGAGTTTTGAAACTTGTCGGTGTGACGGGCGCTAGAGAGTTGGACTGGAGCTGATGTGGTGCTGACAGCATTTCCCAGACCAGCAGGAACATACAAAACACATCAGAATGACTGCCGAGACGAAAAGCATTCAACAGAAAGGTCAACGGGAGACTTATAGGAAATGTGCTTTCCTAAATGTATAAATATATTTTGTATTTGTATTTTGTATTTGGATTGGTCCATTAATCATAAAACTCTGATACAAAAAACATATATATATAAATAGCATGTAGGCTTTAGTGATGGTGGTACCGAACAAACAGCAATGAAATGTAAACACAGCGGAAAAATACAGCAACCAAAGGAAACACCAGCGGCCTGCTTCAACACTTCACAACACTGTCTACCGACAGTGCCTCATTAAGGTCACTAATGCCTCACTGTCACCTCAATGGCTGACTGTGAACAAGATTACGCTTTTCAAAGATATGAAGAAGAATGAGAAATTTTAATGCTCAGAGATTTCCGACTATTGTAGTGAGCTGAATTTTCCTCATGGACGTTTATTTCACTTCTTTCTTCTTCTTTCTGTTTGGTGTCTTCAAAAAAGACAAATGATGGACAGCATTTTTTCTTTGGTATTAGCTGCCTCAGTTATTTCATTGTCTCAGTATTTGTGTTATTGTTTTAAAATGGCCTTATTTATGTAATTTTCTACTTTTCATTTGACAACATTTAAGTATTTTCTTTTTCGCAAGAAATTCAATATGAAAGAAGATATTTATTTTCTACTTTTCATGGACTGTTCTGTTTATATTAATACAAAACACCCCACTCCAAAATAGTCATTCATTAATCATAATCATAATCACATCTCATATATATGAGATGTGAACAAATCTGAAGTATAAAACACATCAATAATACACAAGAATATGAATACACAGTGAAAATGCACTTATCAAGCACTTAGGAACAAGTACAACAGCTCATTTATGCAATAATTAATAAGTCAAATAAATCATAAAAAGCATATATAGGTTAGCAGCTTTAGGTTAAGCTCATCATCCATCAGAAAGGGGAAAATATGATTACAGTGATTCTGAGTGTGGCATTATAACCAATCATTGTTTGAATACCACAGACTATGAAAATTGTTGTTGACCATGTGCAATTTACCAATCTTCTGATGGCTACTTCCTGCATAATGATACACCGTGTCACAAAGCAAAAGTCATTTGAATCTGGTTTCATGAATATAACAATGACAGTGGCCTTCACAGTTGCCAAATCTGAATCCAATAACCCCCCTTTAGGAATGTAGTGGAATTCAGGTGGCATATTTCCAACATGTTGTGGAATCTGTGCCATGAAGAATGCAGGCTGTTTCGCCAGCGAAGGAGAGTGCTGCCCAATATTAGTGTTCCTAATATGGTGCTCAGGAGGTGGATACAACCACTGAACTAGCACAGCTTCACAGTTTGCTCAGGTTTTTGGTTCTATTCTGTTAGATGTTCTTTGTGGAATACCACTGCAAACATTGCAATAATCTTGAACAGGATACCAGTACATAGCACAGGCTACCACATACATTACACCCAATCAAGCTCACTCTCACACCTAAAGAAATTAATATTACAATGTGTGTCAAGGAGCTTAACAAATGGACTTACTTTACAAAGTTATGAGAAATAAAATCTAGATCTTCATTAATATTTTGGAGTTTTTTTGGACTATGATGATATACTTGATGTACTATGCTTATTATACATTTAGATGCTTTGCTTTTGTCCCATGGAGCTTTCAATCTGATATGCACCATGCCGCCTTTATTATTGGTTACACTGCAATAGCAGATTGGTTTAATCAGATTAACAACCAAAAGATCTACACACTAAAGGACGTGATTATATTGGTAGGAATTTCCAATCATTACTTTTAACTGGCCCTAAAAAACTTGAATTGTAAGATTGTATTGCTGCTCATTGTATACTTACCTAATGAGCCACATCAGTCCTAATCTATTTCCTACAGAGTCATACAGATTTCTCAAATGTTTGTACCCTATTGTGGGCACGCTCTTCCTTTATTTTATCTCAGTGGTACAAAACCCTCAAAGGTGAATTGAAACTTCATTTGTGATTTTCTACTTTAGCTGTTTTCTGTCAGTGAAGTGTTCAAAACTTCCAGTGAACAAATGCAGCAAACTGTGGAGAAAATTTCCCACTGACAGCAATTCAAACTTGATTCAAAGTCCTATTTTCATTAAGCTTATTTAATGTAAGCTTTAAAGTGCTTTTCTTTTATATTTACAGTGAAACACACTGATCTTTATTAAGCAAAGAGTTCTTAAGCAAGGATCTGCTGCTCTTTGTCCTTATGATCCTAAATCACCAGTCTTACAGTAAGCAGATAAATATGATAAATATTCTGCAATTTTCTGGTTCACAAAATATGAGAGAGAGAAAAAAAGTCCTGCAGCTTGAGAAAAACAGGGATTACATAATTACTGCAAACAAGGGTGGCTTAAAGCCTATTAAGAACAAACAGATATATATATATATATATATATATATATATATATATATATATATATATATATTATACAAACAGCTTTTATGAACATAACAAATTCACCAAAAGAAAAAAAGAAGCATAAGGCCTGCAAAAATTACTCAAGCCTGATACTAGATACTTTTTCCCCCCTCACCAATCTAGAGAAGAGCAGAAGCAGTAAATCCATAAGTGAAACAGAAATAGGCTGTTGAAATAGGCTACAGCAGGAGGTTTATTTCCCTCCCTTGCATTTCTCTGATAAGAAACACAATTCTTACAGGAACACAGATGCATATCAAAATGGATTATTCAAGAAATAACTTCCATTCTCCACTCCCACACGTCCCACAGCTAATCTCCCTCAGTTAGCATTCAAATTACCTACACACTAGTTAATGTAGCGCTGTGTAAGGACATGGACGCAGGTGAAAGGCCGGCCGCTACAATGATATCATAAAAATGCACTCTTTTTATGTCTGATGTAGGATTTGAATGCCAAAAGCAACAGGGCCGTAGTGAATAAGGATGCGAGCAGCGTATGAATATTTGATGGTTTCCTTGAGGAAGTCTCACGCAGGCTAAACGGAAGATTGCTGCTTTGTTGACGCTGCGCTACAATGGCGTCTCGGGCTGGAGCTCTTCCGGCCCTGTGTGGATTCAGTTACCGATGTTTAGCACTTCAGCATTTGACGAGGACACATTACACCTGCTAGATAGAGAGCTGTCATCCAGTGGCCTGACTAACTTTTTACACTCGGCCTCCTACGCTTGCAGTTTTGCTGAAAGGAAAGTTGTGTGCCTGGAAAGAAGAGTCGCTGTCAATGTAAAGTAACACTACAATGCACGTGTAGTGTTACTAGGAAAAGACGTTCTCTGATTCCAGTAGATATTTATATACCAAATTAAGGGCCTATTAGCTTATATAGCACTTATCCGTGTTCTTTAGCATGTTTTTCTTGGAGGTGTATGTATCAGTCACCCAAATTTAGCAGATAATTGTAGCCTCTCTAAGCCAAAAACCTTTGCTAGCCTTCTTGGCTGTTCTCTGCTGTCAGTCAAATCTGAACAGCAGAGCAAAATGGCACAAAGGCCACACCACACTTGCTGGGAAAAATATGCAGATGGAAGTTGATGTATGAAATTAACCTTTGCTTTTCTAACTCCTGTCTGTACCTCCCCCACCCCTCTTCACTGCACTTGTAGAATACAAATTACCAGTTGTCCGGTCGTGCATATTGATTCCTGGGATTGGAAGGACTTCTTCCTCTTGCTACCTGCATTTCGCACTGATCTAAAGAAAATGCTACAGGAGAGGAAAGGGTTAGCTCTCTATCTCATGCTGTTTTCTAACAACAAAAAAAGCAGCTGCTTCACTACACTAAACACTGTGCGCGTGTGTGCGTGTGTGTGTGTGTGTGTGTGTGCTGAAGTGAAAGCGCTTCAGTCTGTCACACACACGCACACATATAGAGAAAGTTTACCGCACCACCTGCTCTGTCACAGGACAGGAAAAATAACAAAGAAAATATTAAGATGGACAGAGAAGAAAAGCAATGACATGTATATGAAAGCTAATGGAAATAGAATGTAGAAATTGGCCTCTCCATGTTCCACCCACAAATGCATTCCTTTGATAGCTATGGTTACTAATTTGGACAAGCTTTCCACAAACCTGGCAGAAACACCAGCACACAGTGTGTTTCTTTATCTCGTAACAAAGCTAATATCGATAGGCTGACAATTTTGCTGTCATATCCAACCTACCTCATTTCAATTAGCTACAACAACACAGACTAGCTCAGCAGTGTAGCATTTTAATCTGGAAACTCAATGTTAGGGTATGTACACTGAAAGAAATTAACTGTGGCAAGTGGTTGCAACATGCTGCATCAACAAACCTGCCTTCATTTAGTTTACTGGTTCTGGCAAGAGCTGTGTGTGTGTAACACATTTTATTCATTAGCAACCACTTGCCACTTTTCCTTAGTGTATAGGAAATGTAAAGTTCAAGGAAGTATAAAGAACCTGCAAATGCAACATCTAAAATGAAAGAAGTATATGGACTGACAAACGTCTAGGGTAGAACACAAATGTGACTTGGGTTATATAGCATTACGTAGTTCTCACAAGAAGGCTTGTGCGCTGCCACTAAAGTTACCTTCCTGGAGTGACAATGACAGAGATGCTATTTTCCCTATTACAGGTCAATGGAGCATTAAAATGATTAGATTTGAACATAAGATTGCTAAATGCTAATATAAAGATCCAACCAACTGAATGTACACAAACAGAACATGCCAAGATTCTCATATCTACAAGACGTCAACTTTACAGCAGTAGAAAAAAAAAATTTCTGAACCTTCATCACAGTAAAAAGATTGATTCATCCATTCATTCTGCAAATTTGACACAATACACAAGAACAATGGCCAGATTCACAAAATGGCAAAAAGTGGAAACAGAAAAGTGATGATTCAAATACTTGCAGTGTTTATTTGGATTCAATGCGACCCATTAAAAATAAACTGTTTTTAGCGTTTCATTGTTTAATTGTTTCTATAGTTGTTGTTCTTTTTTGTACATTATCACTTCATCAAACCTTAGAACAACTAAATATCTAGGGTCAGGATTTACTGCAAGTTAAATGGTAATGCTGTTTTTGTCTTATCCCTCTTTCACACCCATAAGAAATGTTCTGTACAGCTCATTCTATCCTAGGCACAGATTCCACAAAAGAAGGCAGAGCATGGACAAGTCAGTTCAACTGATTCACTACAAGGCTCTTTTATGCTCCTAGTGGAGAAAATATATTTTAGAATTAGTTAGGTGTTTCATTCTCTAAAGTTACTGTCACCCTGTCTCTCTATCTGTCTATCTATCTGTCTATTACAGTGCCATAAAAACCCTACATGCTGACAGTCAAGAACAGGACTTGACAGAGAAGTGAACATAATAAAGTTGATTCCTTTATGATGGCAGAACCGTTAGGACATCTGCTGAAAGAGACGCTGGGCTCCTCATACGGAGTCCCCTTGTGGCTGACCACCCGGTCGTAATGAAATAAAGACTGGGACAGGGAGAGAGTGACACAAATGTATATGTGGGTGAAAAGGTGGCCAGGCCACTGCAGGCCTAATCACATCATCTGCTGAGGGAGACATCCCACCTGGGGGACAAGACCAGAGAGGACACAACCCAGAGAGAGGCGGGGTGGAGAGGGGGATGACGGAGAAGAGGGAGAGAAGAGAACTGAAGGGCATCGGCACTGTAATGCACTTTGCACAGTGATGCGCGTGTACACACACACACACACACACACACACAGCTCCTTTTCAGCATACTGCAGGGCACTGTTCAAATTGTAGAACAGTTGAAAGGAAAATGAATTCCAGAGATTCATCAAACAAACACTTACACACAACTGTCCAAAAATACTTTTAGCTACCTGTTTAGCCACCTGTATGTATGTCACTTTCATACAGCTAAAATATCTTTCAAGACACAAGGAGGAACAGTTCATTTTGTGCCACATCAGAACCACTTTTGTTTAGTTCCAAGTTTCAAATAGTTAAAAGTTCAAATAGGGTTGCAGCAGTATACTGGTTTTAGGTACACAGGAACAACTATCAACATGGCTATCATACTGTGTGTTTTATATAAAAAAGAAACAGAATACAGAACACCGATTTCTTATTAATTTCAGAGTTTAAAAATCAATAAATGAATGAAGAAAAAGTGAGCAAATAAATACATAATGAAAATAGTTATTCACTAGAAACAAAATTCCACTCACATGCTACTTTCTAATTTATTTTTATTTATAATTTATTATAATTTATTTATTTTCTTCTAATTTATTTTAATTTCAAAACAAAGACATTTTACACATACTTTATACATTAATAAAATTCAAATTTTTATATAGTGTTTGTTCAACCAAAAAAGTTAAAACCATTAAAAGTCGTAACAGTAATAAGAAAAACAATAATAAGAAGAAGAATTGTGAAATACTATACTGTGATAAACGTAAGACCATGAAATCTCATATCCCTGCAACCAGAGTTTCAAAGGGTACCAATGCACCTGCTCACAGAGATCATTTCCCCAACCTTACAGGAATGTTTACAAACACAGAATATTTCATTCTAAAAAGCTCTAGGAAAAAGGAATCAACTATTTTTGCATAAAATGTCATAAAGGCACCTGACACCATTCAGACTGCCAACCAAAATCTGACTTCTGGTGTACTAGATTGTGTACAGGTTGGTTTGGGGTAGTCTAGGGAATACAAAACCACATGAAATCTGATTTTTATGAATCAGATTCAAACCACATTTGGATGTTTGAAGTGTGATTACAGTTGTACAGATGCATTTGTACAGTCTGGATGCTGTGGTTGCCCAGGTCGGTTTCAAAGCGTCTTTTGTGTCAAACAATAACACGTCAAACGATAGATGTCACCAGCGTGACTATGTAATTACTGACTATGTAATCAAATCTGATTTACATTCAGACTGAACACAAACTAAAGAATTTTCACTTAATGTAAAGATTCTAAATGTATTAGTGAAGTTTTCTTTACTGTAAATGACTGTAACTTTAATCCAACACTCACTTCAGAGCTTTTGTCCTCAAGAATATATTTTAACAGCTTACAGAAGAGTATTTTCACCAGATCTGTGCATCAACGTGAGCTTAGACACTGCAGTAATGTCACAGGCCGGGCCCACTCCGTCTGTGAATGACTCAGTCATGCCCTGTGACCACCTGCAGACAGCTCTGGACTCATTCTCCCAGAATTCCCACTGAGCTGGTCTGCATTGCAGAACACACACAACAGGAGGGCCTTCTGTAGTCCCTATTTATAGCAGGTCGATGCAGCATGTGTGACTCCCTCTCTAACACAAACACATCATCTATACACTCACCAGAAATCCCAACTGCCCTCAGTTTATGAGATATTATAACAAACTACTGTGTAGCTCTATGAATGCATAACAGAACAATTCATCCTAACACAATCTCTGAACGAATGACTAAATAAGTGTATCAGCCTGCACTGACAACAGTAAAGACTAACACACACCACATACTCTCAAACAAACTGTGCTCTATACAGCACTGGGCATGAGACAGAGACAGAGAGAGAGAGAGAGAGAGAGAGAGAGAGAGAGAGAGAGAGAGAGAGGAGAGAGAGAGAGAGAGAGAGAGAGAGAGAGAGAGAGAGGAGAGGAGAGCACAGGTAGGATGAAGGCCAGTCTCTCTGTGGAGCAGCATGGGTGAGACATGTGTGTTTGCTCCTGCTCCAGCACACCTGATCCTCCTGGTGCATGCCTATTTACAGTAAGGCCTATTGATAGCAGTAAGCTTGACAATTTATTTCAATTAGGAGATAGGAAATAGGAAATCACATTTAAATCAACTCTCTCTCCTGGGCATGAATCAATGACAGCAGCCTGCATGCCTATACAGCCCTGCCTCATCTCACATATCCACTACAGTTAGCCAGTGTGTGTGTGTGTGTGTGTGTGTGTGTGTGAAGGGGGGCTATATTAGGAATACAAGGACACACTGAGAAGGTCTCTTGATCAATCATTACAGCGAGTTTACTGTACATACAATAGAGCAGAATTACAGCATTTAGAAATGTGAGTGCAGAAACAGCATGCTGTCCCTTTATTTGACTCAAGCTCAGAAGGGCAACTGATGTGCACGTCATTTCCACATGAATATGATCTATTTTATTCCATTTAACAAGTACGTTTATTTAACATACACTGTATGGACAGAAGTCCTGGGACACGTTCTCATTCACACAAGGCATCCCACAAGTACTGGATGGAGCATCATTCCATCAGAATACAGTTCCAGTGAGCCACAGCTCAATGCTCAGGGCCTTTATATGTTTATCTAATCTATTTGCAGGAACTCTAGAGGAACTGTGTGTGCACATTTGTACATCTATGTCAGCAATGAAAATCCTATTTGCACCTATGCATTCATTAGAAGAGGTGTCCAAAAATATCTGGACATACAAATGCACATTTTTTTAATGGGCCGTTGATGAAGCTGGAAATTCGAAGCACATTTTAATCAGTGCAAAATTAAAGAATGTTTCTGAGAGCTCCTGGGCTTATGAGAGTGTGTCGTAGTGCAGGAGCCGGTGCAGCCTGCTTTACTAAGAGAGAAGGAATGCAGTGGAATACAGTATAACTCAGTCTGTGATTTTACACCACACATATTCTATCTTTATTCCTACACACTCATTTGCCAGCTGAAAGGATGGGAGTGTAGACAAGGTGTATTTTTAGCAACTGAGTCCGAGATACTCAAGAGCTAGCAGGTTTAGAAGATCCAAACAGATTTGAATGTTGGATCAGAGTTTTGTAACTATAAGCACAACAAGCCAAACATGCAGAACATCCTGTACACTGCATCCAAACTCTCCTTCAACTATAGACTGCACACATCTACGCTCTTCACCAGCAAGCACTCTCTTCTCCTCCTCTCCCTGTGTCTACATATTCCCAAAGACTATTAATAGTGCCAGCCATGATTTTTTGTTCCTCTTCTCTCTGCAATTAGCCCTCTGACTGAATATTGAAGTTTATAAAGATGAATGAGCAGGCTGGTCAGTTCCCTTTCTACTGCCCAGGTCATTACTCAGCTCAGCGAGAGAGAGAGAGAGAGAGCGAGAGAGAGAGAGAGAGAGAGAGAGACACTGAGACTAACTCACTGGATTGCCGGTGACAAACACACATGAGTAGTGCCAATGCCCAGACGCATACTTCAGATTAAGTGAAGTGTGTGTGTGTTCGAGAAGTGAGGTGGTAGCAGTGTTTTGGGCATCAGAATGTAATGGATGTGATTGTGTCGCCTCTGAAACGCTTTCCACTTTATTGTTGGAGCAGCTTAGCACCCACTCAGAGGAAGCAGACTGCTGGGACTGTGCAAAAGGAGAACGATGATTGATGTTCTATAACATCCTGAGAAAAAAAGGATTATGGATTGTAATATTGATCTTGCTCAGCGAGCACCCCTGCCTGCCCCTATCAGGTCGATTTAAGGCTATGGGATTTTTGCTCTCTGTTTTTTTTTTTTTTTTTTTCATTATTTAAAAAAAAAATATCTCTATCACTTAAAAGCAGGCAATCCGTCTGCTGTCACTCACAACTCAGCGAGCGAAGTGAGTGAGAGAGAGAGAGAGAGGAGCGCAGAGAGAGAAAGAGAGAGAGGAAAGAGGAGAGAGAGAGAGAGAGAGAGAGTAAGGAGGAGCATTTGTTCTTGATGTTGTTATATGGAACAGCCCAGAGGATCCTAATATCGATCACACACACACACACACACACACACACACACACACACACACACACACCACTATGCACCTTCACAGACACACAGGAAAAACGTAGAGACATTGGGTCACAACTACACACTCATTACACACAATACAAACATTAATATTGCTTTTTTATTTGATGACCATATTGATACACACATCCAGAGATTCCCCAACTGCCCAACCACACACACACACACACATACACACACACACTATGCACTAGGGAAGGTGGTATATGCAAACATATACACAATATTCCAGAATATATATACACATACACCCTGACACACAAACACACATATAGGAGCTGATACACACACATATCCATGTGGAATCCTCTAGAGGCTGGCAGTGCTTTATCCTAACAAAAGGATGCCTCTCTCAATAAATTATTCTCCCTCAACTCAGGCTAATTAGAGAGAAGGTCATGTAGCCAGCCAATGCTTTCATAATTACATTCCCACCCCCTCACCACCACCACCACCACCCCGACACACACACACACACACATACATATGCCACAAAATGACATCCTTTCTCTCTGCCTTTACTCATGCTGTGCATGCATACACACTCACATGCATTTTAAACTCACTGGTCTTCCACCTACCTACTACTTCAGCCCTGATTAGACATTTTAAAATGTAAACATTGTGGAAAAAAATAAAGATAGGAGGATGTACACAGCTGTTCTCAGAGTGCTGTATTCAAAGCACAATGGGAAAGTGGGACTGAAAGGTGAAAATCTGGTGGAAAAGGTGCACAAGCCATGGAATGGCTGAACTTTTGAGAGGATTGTGTAAAAAAAGTATATTCAGAAACATCAGAGAGCTTCACGAAGAGTGGACTGAGGCTGCTGTCAGAGCCACCAATCGCAGATGTCTCCAGGAAAGGGCAAAACTGCATCATTCCCACATTAAGCCTCCTGAAGCAGAGACAGCGTAAGAAGAGTCTTACCTTGGCCAAGGATAAAAAAAGTCCTCTTTTCAGAAGACAGTAGCATTTCATTGCAAATCAAGAGTCTCAACTCAAGCTCCTAGATTCTGGTGAAGAGTAAAGAGAATTTATCTCCAAGATGTCTGATGTCCAGGGAAGTTTCTGCAGTCTCTGATTGTTTACAGTGCCATCTGCTGGTGTTGGTCCACTGTGTTCTTTTTAAGTCCAGAGTCAACGCAGCGTCTATCAGGAGATTTTAGAGCCCTTAATGCTTCCATTTAATGATAGGCGTTATTGAGATGCTGATTTCCTTTACTGATATACTTGTCCTGAATGTATTATATAATACATATATAATCACTGTGAAACAATACCTTCCTTCAATATGTAATAAGAAGGCTATTCCTAAAACTAACCCTAACCCTAATCTAACCCTGCCAAACTGAACCCCAGTACCAAACATTTTCATTGCTTTTGCTTGTTTTTCCAAGATTTTCCTTCAAAGTTTGGACATCTGTAAAAAAAATCTGTAAAAGAACACACGCACGTGTGCGCACACACACATACACACACACACAGCATCTAATATAACTGGGCTATTTATCTTGCAGTGGTGATGCACAACTCTCTTTGTGGAAACAACAATGCATATGAAGAAACAGTTTCAGTTCTCTAGAGCCTGAGGATATGACTGCACAGGAGTCTAATAATTTTATGTAAACCTCTACAATCAAACCGCAACAAGCCATACCGTACCAACAATATACACTATACCCAAACCTTCCAGTAGATATATTAAACAATGCGGCAGGCTTGATTGGCGTTGTTCAAGCGCTGTGTGATACACAGCTCCAGCTCAGGGACACTTTGTCTCTCACAGAGCAAAAACAGAGACTATAGAGAGAGGGAGAGAGAGAGAGAGAGAGAGAGAGAGAGAGAGAGGGAGGGAGAGAGAGAGAGAGAGAGAGATGTGTTGAAAAAGGCACAGTGTGATTTGGGCGACCTGGGAGAGTAAGACAGATAACTCACTCGTCCTCCCCCATCCCTCTTTTCTATTCTTCCGGCTCTGTATCATTCCATGAGACCTCCGCTACATCCACAGTCCGCCATCTAAGGCTGCTTCTGTTTTACAAACCAAATAAAGAACAGTGATAAAAAGAAAAGAAAGAATGAGAGAGGATGGGGAAATCGCCCCCCACCCCCCAACACACACACACACACACACACACACACACACACACACACACACACACACACAAACCTAAAAATAAAGCAGGCACAAACAGCAAGTCAACAGCCTGGAAAAAAGATGGTACTCAGGCTTAATTGCATTTAAATGTTACAAACTCGGTTTATGCTATATAATTTTAGCTACAGTATTTTGAGTTACTGCAGTGTTGAGAAGCAGTTTTTGCTGTTTTAGCTGCTGTGTTGAGTTGTTTTAGCTGCTGTTTTGAGTCGCTGTTTAAGCTTTTTTGCTGTTTTAACTGCATTGTTGAGTTACTGTTTAAGCTCCAGTGTAGAGTTGCTGTTTTAACTGTTGCAGTCTTGTAGTTGCTGTGTTGAGTTGATGTTTTAGCTTCAGTGTTTTACAAGCTGTGTTGAGTTGATGCCATTTTAAGTTCCTGTGTTTTAACTGATTTGTAAAAACAACTGATCTTCAATCAAAGGCTTTTCTCTACAGCTCTCAGTTTATCATTCTTATTACTGTATATGCAGAACAATCTTCAGGAGGTAGCAAATGCAGCCCATTCACTGTAATTGAAATGCTTTCATGTCATGAATGTATACAGTGAGAAGTGATCAGCGTTTGCTGGAGAGTGTGTTTAGCTGCACCTGCAGTCCGAGCACAGCGGGACAGCATCATCTTCCCCAAACACACTGATGGCTTGGAGCAACGGCGCATTCCCACAGGTTTAATTAAGAAAAACGCCTTATAGAATTTGGAGCTGTGCACTAAGGGAGCGCAGCTGTTTGGGCCAGATTGAGCGAGTGAAAGAGGCAGGACAGAAAGGGTTCATACTCTGTCACAGATGTTTCCAACAGCTGCATGAGCTCTGCACTTCTGACTAGCATCAGGAAGTCAAACTGAGATGGGTTTTTTGGCCTCCGTCATCATTTATGTCCATTATGCTTACAGTCGCACACATTGATACACGCACACACACATACACACACACAAGCTCACATACCTTTTGCGTAAAGCAAAAAGCTGCCAAAAGTTATGCATACAAGAAAAATCACACACTGTACAGTGCAACAAGTGTAGAAACTGTTAACTGCTTGTTATTCTTTTCATATGTGTGTGACTTATGAATAGTCCTAAATAATAAGACTTTTAGCCCTTCCTGTAGAGTTCTTGCTCTCATTTTCCTTTAGTCGCTCTGCTCCCCAACTCTGGAACTCCTTACCACCTTACATAAGGAAAATAAATTCACTTACAAACTTTAAATGTGCACTCAAAACACACCTGTTTAGAACTGCCTTCTCCATTTGACTTATTTTTATTCACTGTTATCTTTATTTTCTTATATTTTATCTTATTTGTTTCTTGTTATTTTAATTGTATTGTGTATTTTGTTCTTGTACGGTGTCCTTTAGTGCCAGAAAGGCACCTTTGAAATAAAATGTATTATTATTATTATTATTATTATTATTATTATTATTATTATTATTATTATTATTATTATTTTACCATTCTGTTTTTAGTTTACACAGCCTATCATTACATACCATTGTTGTAATGTAGTTTGAATTGGGTAATACTTAACATCCTGTTAAAACTTGATAGTGAAAGTACAAATGGAAATGATATATATTGCCATTTCTATTTGTTTCAAAATAAACAAATGGCAAAAACAAAAAGAAAATGATTTTCCTTACTTGTCAGTTGAAGGCTATCTTTAATAAACATAACAAAATATGTTGTGGATTTTAAAGTTTGGAATATGCAACAGAATATGTTTTTCCATGAGCTACCAATGAGAAACTAAATGAAAGAAGTGTAAGAATTTGAGAAATGTAACAACTGTAATGTATAATATAATATCCTGTTCATAGACTCACACATCACTTCTCCAGCCTCATAACCGCAGTACTCTAAGTTAGACCCCGAAAGAACTGGGTGGGAGTATAACACAAAATATGTTAATCTATTATCAAGTAATATGCAATATGTCGTTTATGCAGAATGAATAATGATATAACGTGAAACCTAGGTTTGAAAAGATTAAGCTAGTTTAAATGAGTGAGGTTTGTGTGTGTGTGTGTGTGTGTGTGTGTGTGTGTGTGTGTGTGTGTGTGTGTGGGTGCACGAGAGAGAGAGAGAGAGAGAGAGAGAGAGAGAGAGAGAGAGAGAGAGAGAGAGAGAGAGAGAGAATTCAAATTCATAGATGGCCAGACAGTGAGACAGAAACACAACCTGAAACAGTGACAGAAAGGGGTAGTTGAGAAAGAAAAACAATTGAGAAGAGAGAGACAGAGGGAAATATAGGGGATGGAAGAGAAGTGTCTTTCTCTTTTTTGCTCAATGAATTTTTAATGTTGAGTGAGCAGGACAGAAAGAAAAAGAGAGAGAGGCTATCTGATGGGAAAGGTCAGTGTTAGAGCGGAAGTTGAACACGTGGGTTAGTAGATGACAGAGCGCTTTCATGAGCACGTTCAGGGCTGCGCTGTTTCTCTATGTAGCAGATATACACCACCCCAGAATAACATCCAATAGAGTCTGTCATAAATTACTCCCCCCACCTCACACACACACACACACACACACACACACACACACACACACACACACACACACACACACACACACACACAAAATATATATGCTTCCCCTTAAATAATGGCACACACATTTATACACTCTGGGTGCACAAACAAACACATGAAGACACACATACTCTCATCCCTGTCACCCTGCAACACACACACACACAAACACAAACACACACACAGAGTGTATCTGCATGCTGATGGTAAGCCCCCAGTCTCATCGCTATTCTCCGGAGGCTGTGTTCTCTGTAATGAGATGGGTTTCTGGAAATTGTTTCACTTTTATATTAGTTCCAGGGGCAGGTGATAATGCAGTGTGATTTGACTAGAGCTGAAGCGCAGACACACACACACACAGACACACACACACACAGACACACACACACACATCATACACACACACACACTCTATAATCTGCTCCCTCTACACATGCAATGATGAGGCCTGCATCTGCCCTATCATCCACATATAACACTCATTCACATAAACACAGCACACACACACCTGCCCGCGCACACACACACAAAAGAAGCCATGCTCATCTGATTCTCATAACAGTACATGAATTCCTGTAAGCTAACATTATTTTGAAGGATGCCCAAGAGAGGAGAAAAAAACAGAACAAATAACAGAGAGAAAAGATGAGTGTTAACAGTTCCAGACCAACAGCCTTCTCAAAACCGTCTCTCCGTCTCTGTTTCCGTCACTGGATGAGCTCTCTAATTACAGACTTGAATTAAATTAACATTTCATCTGCATTTACCAGGTGTAATGAGCATCATTTACAATCGCAACAACTTCTTATGCCACGGCTGGGATTTGTCTGCTGGGTGTCATGGAGTGTGTCGACTTGTGTAGGGAAACACTGATGACATTATTTCTGCAATAATGTGTAACAGGATGGAAACCAGTGGAACAAAGCGAGAGGACTTTTCTGTTGAAAACTGCATGAAATAAAATTAATAAAAACATGGTATAATAAACACAATGTTAATACACTGAACGCTGGCTGGTTAATATTTTATAATGTACAATTACAATAATTATACAAGCTTTTCGTAAACAAACTTTTACCAAAAATAAAGGTTATAACCACAAAAATATATTTTTAGATGTGCATCTCCATGTTTCGAGTATTATGGGAACAATAAAACAACTGTGAGATGATGAACAATTCAGAGCTGTTATCTATTTAGAATAATTTTCTATATTATCTGCCCCTAGATATGATCAACACTATTTACAGAATACATGTTCCACATTTAACTTGTATTAAAGGCCCACTTACAACGATTTATTTATTTCCAAAACAGAAACTTTTTTTAAAATATTTTTTCTACATCATGTTTAACACCAAAACTTCCAGGAAAACAAACTGACTAACTAAATCTGCTTCAACTGATGATGAAATACAGAAGATTTCCCTCTAAGTAGTGATGGGCAGCAACCTTTTAAATTTTAACACTTGTTGGCCCATGTGACCGCCATTACTCATTTTCTATCCCCTGTCTGATTTATGCTGAACATGTGTGCAAATACTCAGGGTAAACTGGCCAAGGGACATGGATCAGGTAGCCACTGTGAGACAGTGGATGAGAAACCTGTGGCTGTTGAGTGATGTGTTTGGCCCATTATACCTGGTGAGGAAAAGTGATTTACACCAATAACGATGTATACATGCATATGACAATAAGACAACAAACTCATCACAACAACACAGACAAAAAGACCAGCTGTGACCACCCTCAAATGCTAATGTATACAAGCCTGGTTTTAAATATTTAAACATCCTATTGTCTACCTTTAGCATTTATATTGCAATCTTTTTACCCAAAATATGTTCAGTTATCCTTAAGGGACATGAAAAGCTAAACAGTAAATATTTTGCAGGTACGGGCTGTATTTATTACATCAGTGTCAAATACATATGGAAAAATTCTGTGGCATTAGTAAGTGAAAGTGCTTACAATGCTGATAGACTAGCTGATTGTATTTAGTATTAGCAGACCCACTATGGTTTATCCTGATAAGGATACATATCATGATTTATCCTGATAAGGTATACTGGCAAATGCATCATGCAATGCAGACAGTGTTGCTCATCCTCTGGCTCTTTGTATGGTCTGAAAACATGAAGCAAGATCAGTGAATCATTGCAGAAATAAAACTCAAACTGTTAAATGTTGGTATAACTTAGTTTGCATTGTCAAAATAGTGGCTACCCGAGCCATGTTCCTTGTCCAATTTGCACTCAGAGCCGGTCCAGACTTCCCTGACAATTCCCTGATAATTCTGACAACGGGCCCTCCTACCTGAAATGAGACAAATTGTGACAGCTGCACCCGAGACTCCACTACTATACTCACTTTTTTAATTGGCTTAAGAATAAATAGATGTATACAGAACAAAATTAGTCATAAACAAAATATTTACTGGGCAATTAAAATATTTTCCAGATATGAGTATTTATAGATAACCATTACTTTGTTTAAAACAGACAACGGAGTGTGATAGCCATCACATCCATATACTGTCTCTATACTGGACAACCGTCACCTAGTTTTTAACTGGTATCTGTTACTGATCTATGTTCTTATTGGCTGCCCTGCATTATGGCTTATTGAAAAAGCAGCTGATCTGAAACACTCCTTATAAGTTCAGCAGGAATGGGCGGGGCTAAACTATTGTAAACTAAAAAAAGGTGGCAATATGTAAATGTATTTTATGACGTCACATTGTTTGCGCTCCATTTCTGGACACCACACACCCCCACTCACACACCATGGATGAAACATTGACCAATGTGACACGTGCTGCTTTAGGAAGTGGCTTCAGCCACTAATGCATAAATAAATCCCACATTAGAGCATGTTTAAGAGTCAAACAGCCTGCTCTGAAGCTGCTGAAACCTGAGGCATCTCAGAGAGGACCAAAGTGCTGATGTGGACATTTCTCCCTGTCCTCTGTGAATGTGTGTGTGTGTGTGTGTGTGTGTTTTGTGCTGGCATTAATGGAGAGCCCAATTAGCTTACCCTGCCCTTTTTCTGCTCAGGCAATCTTGGGGGACACCTCTGAGGGCCAGACGAGGCTGAGCGAGGCCCCCAGGCAGCCTCTAGAATTACCACTCAACTCAGGCTCAAACATGCGATTAAAAGCTGCCAACGCCGCAAGTTCCCTCTGTTTGCCCGTCCTCAAACCCAGAATGAATATATTCACCATTAACACACATGACCAGGTGCAAACCGACGAGATCGATCGTTATTTGCATATTCATCGATTGTCATTTGCATATTCATCACACACTGCCTCCACCCGTCTCTTTTGCTCCATTTTTCCTTTGATTAAATCAAAAGCAGCAAAGCAGGCAACTTTTCACTGTGTTCTGCAATGTGTGATGTGCATCGTGTTATCGTCCAGTAACTGGGTGTAAAATTGAAGGCTGATAATCACGATATTTGCATATTCAATAGCTGATGAAGGACGCATATAGATCACAACAAGGACTGACTCACCTTGTGCTACAGTTATCTGTGAATATCCACACAGGTCATTTGCTGTAGCTCTAAAACTTCCCCCAGTCCAGGCTCCCAGACACACCTCACTTTTTTGATGTAAGCAAATTCACATTAAATTGGGCTAAAATGCCCTGCCATGTTTATGCTTAACTGTGCTCCTTGGAGTTTACTATTACTGTACCGTGAATAAACGTGTAAAATAAACGCAGAATTGTACTATTATTGGTATAAAATACAAATTGTCTCCTTTCTGAAATTTTTTAAAGCAGGGACCACTTTTATTGAGAGTCAAATGTGTCCAGATCAATGAACTAGTAGAAATGCAGCAAAATCGAACAAATTCTTCCACTGGGAGTTAATAAGGTTTTTTCCTCTAAAATTACTTTTTGTTATGCCCAGAAAAAGTCTCTTTAGTGAAAAAGATGATTTATGATTAACCTTATTCATCAATATTTTTAAATGCAAATAAAATGCAGATTTTCCAGATTTATAATTTCCAGATTTCCAGAATTATAAAATGTATAACACACACATATAGTGAAGCCCTAAATGATTCATACTCTTGGCAAATTTTGATTCAAATTATTTAATTCAACCAGCAATTCTCTTTTGACCAGAAATGACACAGGCATCTACCAGAAGATATGATGTACAAGAAGCATTATTTCTCAGGTTTAATTTACACTTGAACAAAAAGTGGCATGTCCAAAGTTATTCATACCCTGTCACCATTTATGGGAAAATCCAATGTTCTATACATTTTCAAATAGTCCAAGGTGTTCTAAAGCATCCTAATTACCCTGATTCACTGAACAGCTGTTTTAATCTACTTAACAGTTGAAAAACAGCAGCTCTCTGCAGTTGGTTTGTGAACAGTCATGGCTAAGACAAAAGAGCTCACTAAGGATATCGTCTCAAGATGGGCACTCCAGTGGACACAGCACACTGCTGGGTTTCACAGATGCAGAACAAGGAAGATACCACTTCTCCAGAAAAGACAACAGCCTATTTGGCCTTTGCAAATGCTCATCTGGACAAAGAAGAAGACTTCTGGTCGTCTGTTTTATGGTCAGATGAAAAAAAAATGATTGGCAACAATAATGTATCGTTCATTTGACATAAAAAAGGAGAAGCCTTCAACCCTATGAAAACCATCCCCACTGTCCACCATGATGGTGGGACCCTAATGATTTGTGAATTTATACTTATGTATATATGTGTACATATGGGTATGTATCTATGGAGGTGATCAATCCCTCCACATATATTTGTATGGGGGGACTGTGTGTAAGGTGAGCAGCAGTCAGTACAGAGTGAGCATGCACACACAGAGAGAGTGAGGTAGTGATGATTAGAGCAGCTGAAAGAAAGCAGGAGAAATGGCCTCTCTTCACTTCAAAGCTTTTACTGTAATTGTTTCAGGTGAGAACCAACTCCTCTCCCACAACATATGGCAAATATCACTTTTAATCAAGCTGGCACTGATGTCTCTAGCATAAATCACATTCATGTAATAACATTTCTCCCTGAAGAAGCCTGTCACTGTCTTTACTCACCCTGAGGGCAAAGAGATGGCAAAATACTGAAAGAACAACATAGCTGATGGTCATTTTAAGCTAACACCAATGAAATATTAAGAATTAAGGAGAATTAAGTTTCATGCTATCTTCAAAATACACTTTATGTTCAAATGTTTGTGGACATTCCTTCTAGTGAATGTATATATATCATTTAAGTTACCATCTTTGCTGACATAGATATGGAGCAAGTCAACTTTAACCTGTTGGCACCATGCCTAATACCAGCTGTGAACTAGAGGGGTATAAAGCCCCTAGCTTTGAGCTGTGGATCAGAGGAACTGTGGTCTCTGGAATAATGGTGCTCCATCCAGTACTTTTAGGATGAGTTGGGGAATACGGGGCAAGGTTTGGTGGTAATCATCCAACATCCTGAAATTCTCACTAACCCTTTTGTCAATGCAATGAAAGCAATGCTCTGAAATCTGCTTTTGTCCATATAGTGTATCTTTGAACTATCTTGTGGAATATATTAACTCATTCTCTCTCAGAGGAGACAGAATGAATGACAAGGCATCCAAATACTTTTGTCCATATAGTGTATCTTCAAACTATCTCATGGACTATAGGAACTCATTCTCTCTCTCTCTCTCTCTCTCTCTCTCTCTCTCTCTCTCTCTCTCTCTCTCTCTCTCATTCTCTCTCTCTCTCTCTCTCTCTCTCTCTCTCAGACAGCATGCTGGTAAGAGAGGAGATAAGTACTTCTTGCTTGTGACAGAGCAATTTGGAGCTGGCAGGCAGGCTGAGAGAGTTATAGTTATGAAGCTGTCTGTGCTTCAGCCTCTGTGTTTTAAACGAGTTGATGAAACAGAGCAGGAGTTGGACACACATACTCACACACACACAGTCTCACTCAGAGAGAGAGAGAGAGAGAGAGAGAGAGAGAGAGAGAGAGAGAGAGAGATGAAAACATTACCACTATGGAAGCATTATTACTACATGAACTATATGGCACTTGTAGATAAACATTAGCCATGTTTCATCATCTTGTAATATTACATTCCAGACTCATCCTTTCCTCAAAAACACAAAAACAAACAAAAGGTGGCAAGTGTACATGTATGTGTGTGTGTGTGTGTGTGTGTGTGTGTGTGTGTGTGTGTGTGTGTGT
>CM067501.1:22830117-22903375 GCA_034509495.1 Acestrorhynchus altus | reverse complement strand
TAATAATAATAATAATAATAATAATAATAATAATAATAATAATAATAATAATAATAATAATAAATAACTGTCATTACAGCGCAATTTAGGCAGGAAAACAAATAGTTCTTGTCAGTTTAAAACAAGACAACAGCATCCATAAAAAGGAAATGTAGGAAATAAATGTAATGCAAGATCATAAAAACACAGTCCTACAATTCTGCAGTTTAAACCAAGTACAACAGAACAATAAAAACAGAAACAAAAAAATACAGAATGTCTTCTGAAAAAATGTCTGTCTGAGAATCTGAAGACAATATGTGAAAGGAATCCCACTCAAATAAGCTAGTCCACTGTTACTAACCTTTGACACTAGAGCTTGAAGTGTTGGGACACTGTGTCCTTTTACACTAAACCAACATCAGTGTTTTAGATTCTGATTCATTCTAATGTTCAGCTACATGTGCTTGTTAATGTGTGTAATTTGTGATGAGCTGTTTGCTATCAGCTTAAATTGGATAAATGATCAATAGAGCCTTTAAGGCTTATCTGGCATTGTTGTGATTAAAAGAGAAATTTCACCAGTCAAATACGAGTAATGTTCGAGCCGAATGACTTGTTAGATGCTTTCATTATGCAGTGAATCTTTCCACCATGTCTTCTATGTGAGAAACATGCAGAGCTATTATGACAGTAAACAAGGCCATGGGAGAGAAATTTAGATCAGAATGACACAAACGATTTCTAGTTGTCTCTGTAGTGTGCTATTTCTGCTACACTGTACTGGCTGCTGTTGCCAACACTTTCCGACTTCTACAGATTCACTGCCCCCCCTATCTTGGGTGTCCAGATCTTTAAAATGTACTAAACCATGCATTCAAAAACAACTGCACAGAACACATTCACCATTTAGTGCATTTAACAGTGTGCTAGTGATAGGTGAGGGGCTCTGAGCCATCTCAGTTTACACATTCTCCTCACTGCTCTGCTCTGGGCCACAGGACGTGACATCACTCGCACAGGTCAAGCTCCCAGAGAGAAGAAAGCGAGGTGAGGGGGAAAGAAGAAAAGAAAGACCCTGGAAGTGTTGTACTGTGGGGTCACCTTGCTTGGCTGAGAGATCAATGTCTCTTTGACTGGCTGGCTAAAGAGAAGATAGGGCGAGAGAGGGACAGACACAGAGAGAGAAGAAAAAAGAGAGATGGACTATGACTGGTGCTAAAATACTTTGCCAGTAAATCACCTTGCCGGCTTCAATGAGATGCAAGTATAACATACACTGGGCACTAGGCCAGCTTTTACACTACAAATGTCACACATGCACAAACACACACACATATACACACAAGTGTATACACACACAAACACACATGTACACCTATACAGTGCTATTGTCTACCACATAAAACAAAAGCTAATATCGGGCTGGACTGACTGTTCTGACCTGAATATTAAAATCCCTAATCCCTAAAATTCACAAGAGCTGTTTAATTCCAAGGCTGCACTTTTATCTCACTTTTATCACATTTATCTCAATCTGTTTTCCACCTTTAGTAAGGTTTGTTCATTTCAATCAAATTCAAAATAGATAGTATCTGACACTATTATCATGCTTATCAAAGAAATTTCAATCAATAATTCAAAAATCATATTTGGCATAGTTCAGTTCATTCTGAGCACTCCAATGTCAAACACCATATTTTGTCCAAGTCTCACACATAGAACACACCAACAAACTTACACACACACACACACACACACACACACACACACACACACACACACACACACACACACACACACACACACACACACAATAAGCAGGAGCTTGTCTTGCCCCCTACCCCCCAACCCCCAGCCACTCCCTCAAGCAATCACAGTCCTGGCTGAAACACACATCTTCAGGATATAAACACGACATCTTCAGAAATACTGCAGCAGGGCTCGTGCTGGGGGAGAAAAAGTTAAATTATTAGCTTTTCAAATAAATGCCCTATAACTCAGCTTTGCAGAGTGTGAGCTGTGTGGAGGTGAGGGGGGTGGGGAGCAGCAGGCATGTCGGCAGATGATGGACACACCGCAGCGGGAACATAAACTCTCCCCCGTTAAATCACTTTAAATGGAAATGTTTAGTGGCAGAGATGCAGATGAGCCTGGACTGCTGGCTGCAGAGATTGTCTTTCGGGTTTCAGAGTTGCTGAATGGAAGCGCTCTCCCTAATGTCCTCCCTGACTGGCCAGGCTACTGTGAGTAATCTAGCACAATGAACACAGATTGCAAGAATGACTGTGGGAAAAGCTGAGAACCAGAGTTACACTGTCTGAAATTGAACACCTTAGACATAATCATCAATATAAAAGCTAAAGGAGGGGGAAAAAGGGAAGAAAATAAACCAAAGCACTATGATCACTATGATTCAACATCAACACCTTGACCATATATGCCCAGTGCTTCCTATGTCACCCCTTGCAAATTTTACCTACAGTCTCCTTCATTGAGAGAAAGAAAAAAATCCTTTTCTTCCTAGCATTGATTCCAAGAGAGGCCCTCTCTGATATGATTACAGATAATATCATTTAACTTAATGCATGTAGATGATTCAAATGCCAATATGCATGAGGGGAACTGTGATTTCTCATTGTTGGCCTTTGATGCAAAAGACCGATATGGTGACAGAAGACAACTATATTATCAGTATAAACCTAATCACAGCTGCCCTGTGGCCAATGATCAGGGCACATTCAGTGTCAATATTTAACTTCTGATTGAATTAAGCAGAATACAATTCTGAGTGCATGCAATTTGTAACAAGCCTGTGTTGGTGTGCATGTCTGTGTGTGAGTTATTCATGGTCTATAAATTTACAATATATTTGTTTCTGAAGTTCTGAATATATGTATATATATATATATATATATATATATATATATATATATATATATATATATATATATATAATTGATATGAAAATGCACTGCCCTCTGCAAAGGTTTATATTACATTACATTACATTACAATGATTGAAACACAGTTCAACAACAACACCCCAAAGATGCCTAAAGTGTACACCAACCTGTATTACACCTTAAAGCCATTAAATCCCACCTGACTTTAGTATTTCAATGAGCACAGATGTAACCAAAGAGAGGCGTGTTAATCCCTAAAATTAAATCATGTCATCAAACCTGATAACTAGATTATCACAATTCAAAGTAGAAACCAGCACTGTTGCACTGTTGTGCCTGACCAACACAAAGCCAGTGCTCTGAACTCCAGCAGCCTTAACCATCAGGAAGATGTGAACACTACACTTCTACAATTCAACACTCCTGTAATTAAACAGCACTGCATATTGACCTCGTCAGGTGGAAAACCCATAAATTACTGCATACAAGCCCTACTCAAAGGCAGTCTATGCCCAGCTGTGGAGGATGGCCAATAATTCATCATTTTAAAGCAGCAAAAACAAGGTCTTTTCTCTGCTATTAATCACACAGGAAATCATTGCATTTTCCACAGGGTAGAGACTACTGCGCCCAAACACACAGTAGAGAGCTGATCTCCACAGCACAGAGAGCATTCACAGATTAGTCCTGTAGTCCTGCACTTCTACACATCTCCTCACCCTATACTACACTCTCTGTGCCCATCAGAGCGAGAGAGAGAGAGAGAGAGAGAGAGAGAGAGAGAGAGAGAGAGAGAATAGTCAACCTTGGTCGTTCTAACAACAGGTGAATAAATTAAATCTTTTTTTTTTTTTTTTTTAAGTAAAAAAAAAGTGACAAGCTTTACAAAACTACAGCAAATAAACTGTTGCTTCACTGTAAAATGCAGCATCCTTTTCTTACCCATAAATCCTGTCGAGTAAAATAAAAACATACAAATGTTCAACTGCTGAAATATCACATATATGAAGATATGGTGTGTTAAACACGTATTTATGAATGAAACGTGAGTTGGCTGTTTAGCTCTGACACTACAATTGATTTGATTGAATGCGCAATGGACACATCGAACATCTAAAACACAACGACTGTCTCTTTTGCGAGCGTTTCTATTTAACAGTCCGATGTTGTGTTTAATTCACACATATAAAATGAGGAAATAAGATGCGTTTAAAACGCTGAACTGCGCCTCTTCGTTTGTTTGTAATGATGAGACACAGTGAGTTGCTTTTTCTTGCTATTTCGTAATGTCTCTGAACCTGTCCATCATTAAAGCCTCTTCTCCTCTGCCTCAGCGCGGAAACACAAGCCAGCTTCTGTCTGTACATTTAAGGGGCTCCTCAGAATTAAAAGCCCACAATATTTGTTCTGATAAACTGCGACACTCAACAGGTTTGTTAGATGGCAGTCGGTGTAAGTGGGGGGTTTTCTGGATGAATTATTAACCGCGGAGAGCGAAGGGCAGCGGGCTGTTCAGATAAGAGAAACTCAGGCGCCCTGGCTATTCAGACTCCTCATTAGTTTTAAGATGAAATTAGAGATCAGAGATCATCTCTGCTCTCTGTTAAACAACTCCTAAAGCTGCTCACTTCACTCTATCAAGCAGGCCTGGCGCTGATTTTTTTTTTTTTAAACTCCAAAAATTCACGATTCACTGAACTTAAATTAGATTAAATCAGATCAAAGGTATGATTTGGTGGAATGCATTTCAATATTTTATTTGTGAGCTCATCTTTAAGGACATCACAAGCTGTAAATGTATCTCCACTCATGCACATATTAAAACAAACCCAGTAAAATCATTTTTTTCCAGCTCCCACACCTGCGGCAACAAGTCAGCCTCCCAAAACCCCTCACTTTAGAGGAAGAAGAGATGAAAACCTGTTCAACACTTCATCTAATATTTTACTTCGTTGATTTTGTTTCCAGGTTTGTCTCACACCTTTACTCTTCGCCTACTAAATAATGCACAACGTGCTGCTTCGGACGCAGGTGATTGATAATGTATAATAATAATAAAAAAAGAGGAGAAATATGCATAGAAAGAATGAGAAACCAGAAGATCCGTTTTGATAATTACAAATTTATTGAGGAACTATATTTGGCGAGGTTGGGGTTTAGAGGCTCCAGTCAGTAGCTGCCAAACGAATCAACACCAAAACACACACATGGCTACAAAAAGGCTCCAGGCGAGCAAGGGGTTTATTAGCTGGTTTCATTAAATCTCCTGACTATTAACAGTGCTGATCTGTCCATATGTGTGATCTATAGCGGGGAAGGGACAGGGCAGGGCAGCCCGTGATGTTTCAGTCCTCGGGCTGGAACACAGAGAGGTTGGGCTGATTAACTGCATGCCTAAATCAACTTGTTCTTATAGGTAGACAGCATCAGGTTTCCAATGTAAACTAGACAAAAAGCAGCTTTAGTGCAGTGGACTTGAATTCAGACAATTGCACAAGACCTAACCAGTGGTGATGAAGCATGAGCTGTAACTGGACCATTTTAACACACTGAAGAACTGTTTCACACAATCAAAAGCCTTTGAGCACACTTTCAGCAGCGCAACACTTTCTTCACACCAGAGAACAAGACCATAAATACAGTCTTTCAGCCGCGATCAACACTGAAAACCCAGCTTGGTCATTTCAACAAATTCCTGTACATGACTGAAGACAAGCATGGAGACAGTGTGGAGCTTCAGGAGGGGTGTGGGTGGGGGGGTGTGAGTCACTTTTTTGTTTAGAGTCCCAAAAAAGTGGACAGAGCGCATGATGAGGAATGAATGCGAAGCAGGACAACTCCATAAAGATCATTCAAAGAAAAGAAAAATCCCGTCGACCAGCACGACCAGCGTGTGGGAACGGGGGCACAGGCTCCACTGTTAATAACTTACACCATTAACACAATTTTACAAGACGTATAAAATGGGGTAGAGTGTGACAGCACAGGTGGTGATGATCCCCTCGCTAAGGAAGCATAAATAAACCCGCTCTGCCGCTTCGATCATTCAGAACTGCGATAATAAAAGGTGGATGTGTATGTGTGTGTGGGCGGGGGGTAGAAAAACTTTCGGGCGCGCATGCGCAGAGTAGTCCACGTCAACGCGTCTCTGTCAACCTGAAGCTCGTAAACCCCCAGACGGACAGAGCGGCACGCGCGTCCTGGGGCGGTGGGATAGAAAACCATCATAAATGACACAGCGGTCGCTGATGGAAACTTTAGGGAAGGTCTGAAGTTGGATTCCTCTACTGAATCATTCTGAAACTCGAGGCTGACCCCCATTCTCCGGACCTTGAGAAAAAGAAAGAAAAAAAGGAAAAGAAAAGAAAAGAAAAAAAAACTCAATAAAAACTAAGCATAGTCTCTGGTCAAAAGTGGTTCTCCTCACACACCTCACATCTCAGACAAAAAATGAAAATAAAAATAAAATAAAAAGCTGTATAAAATTGCGGTGGACTCGTTTCTAAACAAGCGCTGCAACAACAACAAAGAAAAAAAAATAAATGAATCAAAAACCAAACAAACAAACAAACAAAAAAAACTCACATGAAAAACTCTGGAGAGGAAGGGTTGTTGTCGCTGCTCGAGCCGTTTTCTCGGAAGCCGTTCCCGACTAGCTTCTCGTACTTCTCCTTGTAGGCGTCCCTCTCCCGGACCAGCCTGGAGATCTCCTGCTTGAGGTGCTCCACCTGCTGCAGCAGCTGCGTCTTCTCGCCCTCCAGCACGTGCCGCTGCTGCACGCGCTTGAAGCGGCACGACTGCGCGTAGCCGCGGTTCTTCAGCGTCCTGCGCTTCTGCTTCAGCCGGATCACCTCCTCCTTGCTGACGCCGCGCAGCTGCCGGTTCAGCTCGCGCACCGACATGGTGACGAGCTGCTCGTCGGAGAAGCGCTCGTCCAGCCGCGCGTGCTGCAGGCTTCCCGCCGAGCCCCCGCCGCCGACTCCCCCGCCGCCTCCGCTGGGCACGCCGGGCGCCGCGGCGCCGTTGTGGTGATGGTGGTGGTGGTGGTGGCCCGTGGCGTGGTGGTGGTGGTGATGGTGGTGGTGGTGCGGCGTGCCGTTCTGCGCTGCTGCGGCTGCGATCACGGCGGAAACGACGGCGGCCGCCGAGCCCATCTCCTCGCCGGACACCGCGCCGCCGGGTCCCGCCGCGCCGCCGAACTGCTGCCCGCGGGCATAGCCGTCGAAGGTCTGCAGCTGGTGGCTGCTGCTGATCAGCGCCTCTACGGCGTCCTCGGGGCTGAAGCCCAGCGCCTCCGGGTTGAGCTGCTGCTGGTAGCCCGTCATCCAGTAGAAGTCCTCCAGGTGCGTCTTCTGCTCGCTCCCGGAGCCCGGGCTGGGCGCCGAGAAGCTGGGGGAAGGGGGAACCGAGCTGCAGGGCGTGCTCATCGGCGTGGAAGACACGGATCCCCCGGCGACTGGGCGGCTGCACTGGCTGATGCTGCGATCGGGCTCCACCGGCTCCTTTTTCACTTCAAACTTCATCAGATCGAAGTCATTAACATATTCCATGGCCAGGGGACTGGTGGGCAGGTCGGAGTTGCTCATTGCCAGTTCTGATGCCATCCTTTTGCTGTTGACAGTCCTCCAAAGGGGGTGAAGAGCAGCTGTCAGACTGGTCGGGTTCGAGACAGTGTGAGCCAGCTTGATTTCTTTATTTAATTCTTCAAAACCGAGAGAGGAAGAGGTGAAAAAAAGAAGCAGAAGAAGAAGACTGCGGATTTGTGTTATAAATGAGCAGCCTGGTTTGGGTGTTTAGCCGTCTCTCCCGTCTCTCCTCTCTCAGCACGCGGGTCTCGGCGCGTCTGAATAGGAAACATTTAACACTTCATGGCTTCGCTTTTTTCTTTTTCTTTCTTTTTTTCTACAACAAATGCGTAAAACTGAGGAGGTTAACGTGCATGTGACTGGCAAATTGTTGCTTTTGCTGGAAAAAAAAGAGCACTCCGGGCGTGTAGTGGAGTTTTTAAAGGATCGCCCAGCAGACCAGTATAAAAGCAATGCTGAGTTTTATAGCCGCTCTGACGTCACGTTTGAAATAGGAATTGGACTGGGACTCGCAGCCAATGAGGATGCGCCGTCGGAGAGCTGATTTGCATATTAGAGAAGAAACAAAAGTTTTCCTCAACTGTTTGTCCCGACTCGTGTTTTTAACTCTTCAGCAGCAGATTAGGGACATTTTAATGATCTCCTTTGAGGAAAAGTACAGTGTCGCCTGATTTATACTCCTTTTACGGGTTTAAATGAGACGTTTAAAGCATTATAATAAGTATGTCCAGCAATCTGGTTTAGAAGAGCGAAACACCACGTTAACGTCATGTAGGCGATTTTATGGCCACATAACTAGAATAACTAGTTGCTGACAAAAACAGAAACTTCATTTGTGATGTCATTGTGATACGGCCACGTGTGTGTTGGGATCATTGAGGTGAAATATATAAATGTATATGAACTTCAATGGTTAATGCCTGAAATCAGTGCCAAAAATAAACACTCGGCAGGAAGAAGACAGCTGTGAAAGCACGGTGGTTAGACTGTAAGGTAGTGTGTCATTTTTGTCGAAAAATCGGGCTCTGAGATCCAGCATGTCAGTCCTGCCTCCGTGTGAAAACACAACAGTGCCACCTTTCGGAACCTTTACAACCAGCAAGTGGAAACATGGCCCAAAGACTGCTTTAGTTTGGTCGTTTAACCACAACGTTTCCTCTCAATGTTTACATGTTATTAAGAGAGGACATCAGTGATTTTATACACTAAGTGTAAATAGTCAACTAAGCTCGTCAGAGCTCAATTCCGGCACAGATTGTCATTTTCTACGGTGTAGAGAAGATGACATTTTTGTAGGGAAAATTCCCGCAGGATCTGAAGCATGTTGCAGGACAACACATGTTGCATGACGTGCAGAACAGGGACAGACTTCACTAAAACAAGACAGAGTGTTTGTTCTTGAAATCAAGATTGCAGGGCTTGAGTTTGGCCTTGCCGTGGAAATGCTCTTTTCTAAACCAAGTGAGCAAAACGAAGCTGCTTTTTCCACAAGTGTATATAACCCACGTGCTTCCATTGGGCCTGTGTATTATCACAGGCAGTAACACATCGTATTCTCTCAGGACACACTCCAGTGTGGAAATGCCACCCAAACTACAAAGCCGCCAGCCTCAGAAAAAAACAACTACACTCCCAGAGCACCAAATGGAAGTAAATATTCTCTTGGTCTCCGTGACTGTTTTTGAGGACCCAAACTGGGATAGACTAAATATATTATTTCATTAATTAGATCACCAAACAAAAGCCTTTGGAGGCCTTTCAGGAGCCCTGAATAAATATTGAATTTATGTCCCATCTGACTGCATAACAGCTCAAGCATCAAGATGAATAACGAGATGCAGAAGATAACGAATATATATAGAAAACCTTTTGGCAGCAAAAGCCTTTTTTATACCAAGTTGCTGTTGCTTTTCACTGTAGCCTATATTGTGTAGAACGTAATAGTTAAGCTTAATCAATGTGGCCAGATGTTAAAAGTGTTAAAAGAGTTCAAAGTGAAAGCTTGGAATTAAACACATATTTCACATATCAATAATTTCAGGGTGGGTTCACAGGCGTTTCCACATGTTTCCATAATTCAGTGATTAAGATTTAAACAATGTCATTCAGAGTGTATTGATTTGAAATACTCAATGCAACTATGGAGTATCTGTGCTGGTTCCCATTACAACCATTGTAAACATTCTTAGTCTCTAAATGTATCTAGAACTTGCTATCACAACAAGCTGTCCTGAATGACTACATCTTTGGTGCTGTGTATAGTTGTGAGCGTGTTTATTTTACATTAATAGATATTTAATGGAAATTTGCACAGAAAGTTGTGTCATTAATTCTGTTACAGGAAGCTTGCTCATGTTCAATAAGGTGGGGGTTATAAACCCAACATGCTGTGCTCTTGATTTTTTTTCGTATTTCTCGTAAGGTTAGAACGTCACAAACTTTGTGTATTGAATTCTCTTTACTTACTTTTTGGAAGACCATTATGCAATATTCAGTTATATTCAGTAATTTTGAAATATATAGTAAATATTGTAAAACTAAATCTAACTTCTTAAAGGTTAAGTGTTTTTGTTAAAGTGACAAAGAGCTTGGACTGCAAATATTATGATTATTGTTCCTTAGTCTGTTTTAAGCTGCCTTAAATTTGTGTTTATGTAAACTCCCCTCCAAAAGTATTGAAACGGTGAGGCCAATCCCTTAACTTTTGCTGTAATCTGAAAACATTTCACATTAAAATACGAATATGGGACAAAATTTCAGCTTTCATTTCCAGATATTTTCACGTGACATACAGTTCAGTAGATAGAACCTTTTTGTTTGAACCCATTTTCTTGTGAGCAAAAGTATTGGAACATGTGACTGACAGGTGTGTTTTTGACCAGGTGTGCCCTGTTAGATTGATCATTCAAACGATTAATCGTGATGAATGTCTATGCTCAGTTTCAGATTTTGCCTGTGTAGACTGTGCATTTATAGTTAGAGTAACCAACCTGAACACCAGAGAGCTGTATGTGGTTGAAAAACATGTAATTATGAAGCTGAGAGAAGATGGAAAATCAATCAGAGCCATCGCACAAATATTGGCCATAGCCAGTACAACCATTTGGAATGTCCTGAAGAAGACTTCACTGATGTACTAAGTAACAGTTGTTGAATAAGTAGACCAAGGAAAACAACAGTAGTTGATAAGAACATTGTAAGTGCTGTAAAGAAAGCCCCTAAAACAAATACAAGTGTCATCAGCAACAACATCCACAGGACATGATTGAAGGTATCACAAGCTACTGTTCACAGAAGACTTCATGAACAAAAGTCCAGAGGCTTCACCAGAAGACACAAACCAATAATTACAAGAAGAACAAGAAGGCCAGGATGGAATTTGCCAAAAAGTACAGAGACAAGCCTCAGAAATTCTGGAACAAGGTTTTATGGACTGATGTGACAAAGATGAACCTTAACTAATGACTAATAACCTTAACTTTGATGACAAAGGCTAAAGTATGGAGAAAGAAAGGATCTGCTCATTATTCCAAACATACAAGTCCATGAAACGGTTGATGTAATGTTATGGCTTGGGCTTGCAAGGCTTCTTCTGGACTGGGCTCTTTAAACTTTATTGATAATGTCACACATGATGGCAGCAGTACAGAACTCAGATGTTTAAAGGAACATTTTTTCTGTGAATGTAAAGAAACAAATCGCGAGATCCTTCATCATGCAGCAAGATAATGACCCAAAAATACATACCCAAAACTACAAAGAATTCATCAGGGGCAAGAAGAGGAACACTGGCCAATTCAATCTCCAGACTCCAGCCCTTAGAGCTGCATTTGGGAGTAACCCCCCCCCTTTGCAAGCAAAGGATTTGCAACTAAATTTAAGTCTTATTGACTTTAATCTATTTTAAGTTTATCTGTTACAATACATTTGCTCACAAGAAAAATGGGTGTTTTCAGAAAAAATGGTGCTATGTTCTGAACTGTGCATCAGATCCAAATGTATATACCAGGATATAAAAGTTGAAATGTTGAGATTGGTCCAATACATTTGGAGGGGAGTTTATGTTATTACAATGACTCTTTATTGAACGGTCTCTGGTCACTGTGTGAGCACTCCTGTCGGAAGCACTTCAGTGTTTACCTCCTATAAAGCTGAATTTATTGGGTTGTGGTTCTCACAGGTTAATGGGAAGAGCACTGGTGTAATACATCATCAACGTAACAATGGTTAATGGTTAATAGTCTTGTGCACAGAACATTGCGCTCTAATTGATTATTTAATTATGGGAAAGGCCACACCCACATCATTTGGATATTATTACTATTAGTATTATTGGTGTTTATTTGAAGGAATTATTATGATAACTATTAATATTACTGGTATTGTTTACTTGAGGGAAGGGTCTGTGTAGAAAACAAGTAGACTTTACAGAATTGACATCAGACAGACAATCTTGGTCCTTGCCTGGCATACAAATGTGTTGTAACAATGTTATTGCATTAATTAAGAATGGGGAAAAACAGCTTCAAGACAGTCTCATTTCATTTACAAGACATTGTTCTTAAAAGAAGCATCACTGAAACGTTCTTTAATGAGCAAAAAGCAGTTACTGTATTGCAACACTTTATTGGGGACTTAATGATCAAATTCGTTACTATTACTGTTTGACATGCTTATATATAAACATATATGCTCATGTGTCTACAGCTAAAGGCCTGATTACTTAAATGCAAAATGAAAAGAAGGGAGAAATAGTGTTTCTTTAAAGGTGCCCAATATTTTCACCAACTTCTTGTGTTCATGTGAATATATTAGCAAGGCTTGTGTTAATGTGAGATTTTATGACCTCTTTCATATCAACCCCCTGAGAATAATTGATGAATATTGTTTAAAAATAACTAACCTTATAGGCCTATTACATGATTTACTGTTAGTCCACACACTTTTAATTATTGCATCCATTACTGGGTTCTCCCATTGTTATGAACGATGGCCCTGCCGACATAACGAGAGCCCTTTTTTCCACTGAGGTAGCAACTGCACAGATGACAACAAAGCAGTCTTCACAGTCTTTGGTATTATGACATTTGTAGTCTGATGAATAGAATGGAATTTGAAAAAGAATGTTAAATTGATAAAATGTGAAATTTCATTTTAACTTTTTTTGTCTGTTTATTTGCACAGAACATGTTCTATATGCCTCAATTTGAAAGAGAACATAAGAGGATGCAGGTGATGTTCAGGTACTGGAACAGGCTTCCTATATGATCATCGAGTCTTTGAGTCCATTATCATTGATGAGCACAGTGTAAACCTGGTCCATCGAACTTTAATAAAGCTGTTAAATGAAAAGAAATCCACCATTACTGGGATTATGAGCATAATCATTCATTATAAAATCCCAATGGGTGGCTAGCTTAATATTCATCTTGGAACCCCTATTTAATGCCGTATATTAAATCCTGAGCTTAGTCCAAATGAACAAGATGATTTCAATGCACTCATTTGAGCAACATTTAATTATCAGCTACAGAAAATGAAATGTTTCTCCAAAGGTTTTTTAACTAAGTGTTGTATCTCTTTGTAATAGAATGAAAGGAGCATAAAAAGCTATTACAAGGTTGAACATAAAGGCAGTTTAACGGGCTTCTTTCTGTGCAATGTTTTATGAAGGGAATAAAAAAATGCATATTAAGATAATAAGCTTCCACTTCATGGAAACAAAGTGTGGTAATTGAGCGTCGGCTTCCCTCATTTCAGAGTTAATATTCTCCTTTCACCATCTGGATTTTAATGCGGTCTCATTTCATCTGCAGACGCATTCATCTTCACATATCCACCTCTCTCTCTCTCTCTCTCTCTCTCCCCCTGTGTGTCTCTCTCTATCTTTGCCCCTCTTCTCATCCTTCTCTCCAAGATTTTACTACTCACCCATTTATTGCACAAAGACTAGAGGAGGGCTGGATGACTTACGGCCACACCCAGATTGTGTATGGGTGTGAGCATGTGTGTATGTGTGTGCTCTCTGCTGTATTGCTCATTAAAAAAGGGGTTTAACTCTGTATGAGGTCCATCCCTGTTTTCAGATTTGTCCTTAAATACTGAGTTTTAAATTTATGCAAGGGCCCAAATAATCCTGCAATGCAGAACAAATGCCATAAATCTAAATAATAAATTCTTTGAGGCTAGATAAAAAACTACACTATAAGGACAAAAGTATTGGAACACATGGTCAGTCATTGCATTGCTGTGAGGATCTGACTGTGTTCAAGACAAGTGTTGTTGAATACTGAAAGATTGCCATGCCACCTCATCCCTCTACTTCTCTACAAGGACTAGACAACCTGTGTGTGCGCACATCTGTGTCAGAAATGAATGCAACATTAAGTAGCTGAATGCATTGTTAAGAAAGGGTGTGAAGAAACATTTGGGCATATGCTATAGCCCAGAAATCAGAAGCAATGTCATTGGAAAACTGCTGTTAAATAATCAATTAACTGATTTAGTATCAGAACTGGTTGTGAATTACATTTTTAGATTCAAAGTGCAATTAAAATCCAAAGTAAAACATAACCAATCAATCAATCAATCAAAGATCAATTTGTATAGTGCTTTTTACAACAAGGGAGTTGCCACAAAGCAGCTTTACAGAAATCCGGGTCCAAGCCAGCAGGCAACAGTGGTAAGGAAAAACTCCCTCAGGCTAGAAGAAAGAAACCTTGAGCGGAACCAAGGCTCAAGAGAGGAACCCATCCTCCTCTGGTCAACACCAGATAGCACAGACATAGGCAAAGATATAGGCATACAATGTTGTAAAACAACAGTGTGAGCAGGATACAAGTTTAGTGTTAATATGGAAGTCCATTCAGGTTAAATATTCTAAACTGGCAGTGGAGTCTCGCATGTGGGATGAGTAGCCATCTGGATAAATTTGCCAGGATAAATCATCACAAGAGGGCATGGACCAATATCAGCCAAGCAACAGGGGCAGCTCAGGACATGGCGGAGAGAGTGAGAAAGTTTAGTGACCTCAGATAATCTGGTGTAGCACAAAAATAGGTGTTAACAAAAAGCCTGTGTAAAGAGAAAGTTTTTAGTCTATATTTAAAGACAGAGAGTCCCGAACAGTAACAGGAAGGTTATGACAGAGTTGGAGGGCTTTATAAGAGAATGCTCATCCCCCTGCAGTTTTATTTCTAATTCGAGGGATTGACAGTAGGCCCGCATCTTGTGAGCGAAGTGTGCGTGACGGGTTGTATGGTTTGAGAAGGTCTTTTAGATATTGTGGGGCTAAGCCTTTCTTTGCGATTTGTAAGTTAGGAGCAATATTTTATAGTCAATTCAGAATTTAATAAGAAGCCAATAGAGGGATGAGAGAACAGGAGTAACATGGTCAAATTACCAAATTCTAGTGAGAACTCTAGCAGCAGTTTTTTGGACTAATCGAAGCTTCTGTAATGATTTTCCTGAACTACCAGCCAGAAGGGCATTGCAATAATCAAGTCTTGATGTTATGAATGCGTGCACCAGTATCTCTGCATTTTTGTGAGTGCTTCATGCAATTTGATAATATTGCATAAGTGAAAGAATCCAGTTTTTACTACATTACTAATGTGAGTATCAAATGAAAGGTCTGTGTCAAACACAACTCTTGGGGTTTTTTTTAAGCTGAATTAAAAAAGCTGGGTATAATTGAAAAACCCTCTAGATTAATATTTTTTTCTGAATTTAGTTACAGAACATTTTGTGTCATCCAAGTTTTAATTTCCTTAACACACTTTAACCAATTTTAAGTAATTAATTGGCTGATATTTGTCTAAACTGGGCAGTTTTCAGTGATTCAAACAATACCATGCCCCAACTCCTCTACCTGTGCCCTATATATACACTCCACTCTCACTTCTCACACTCTGTTTTCTGAAAACATGGCTAAACAACATCATGCTGGACTGTCAATAGTGAGCTGCTTTTCCGTGCAGACCACAACCAACTCTCAGGGAAAGCCCAGGGGCAGGTTATGCATCTATGTACACTTTTTGTTGCACAAACTATGTTCTGATTAACAACTACTACTCCGAGGCTATAGAACAGCCAGTGTCAGCCACACTATTTACCTAAAGCTAACGACACACTGCAAGAGCTGCATGACAACATCAGGTGAATAACACAGTGGACCAGTCATATACCAATGTACGAGATGCATACGAGATTCCTGCCTACCACCCCTCGATGAGACACTCCAGACCAACACAGAAGAGCATGACTTTGTGGCCCAGTGACGATGACTCTTTACTGAAGGACTGCTTTGAATGCACAGACTGGCAGGTCTTCAGGGATGCTGCTGTGAATGAGTGGAAGCTGGATCTGGAGGATTATGCATCTGCTGTCCTCACATACATCAGCAAGTATCTTATAAAGAATCTAGAGGTGCATAATGAGGTTCAGTCTATACTCTATACTCTATATGTTCAGTGTATACCACTCTTTGTGGATTTCACATCTGCTCCTCCACCATATTCCTCAGCACTGGCTCCCCTCAAGGCTGTGTGTTGAGCCCCCTCCTGTTTACACTGCTCACAAGACTGCTCACCTACCCATCCAGGCTGTCATACTGTAACATTTGCAGATGACACATCAATGGTTGGATGAATCACAAACAGTGATGAGTCCAGCTACAGGCAGGAGGTGGAACGTCTAGAGGGTTGGTGAAGGGAGAATAATATCTGCATCAATGGGAAGTAGATGAAGGAGATGATTATGACTTCAGGAAGGGCAGACCCCACCCCATTGGAAGTGGTCTCCAACCTCACCTGGGGCAACAACACTTCTAGTCTGCTCAGCGGCTTTAGTTACTCAGGTGGTTGAGGCATGCAGGACTCTGGAGCTCATTCCTCACCTCCTTTTACAGATGTGCTGTGGAGAGCATTCTGTGCTCCAACATCAATGTGTGGCATGGAAGCTGCTCTACTGCAGAGTGGAAAGCTCTGCAGAAGGTGGACAAGGCTACATAGATGACTGTTGGAGTCAACCTCCCTACCACCACAGACATTTACACTTAAAGGTGCAGGAAGAGGGCCACCTGAATCATGAAGGACCCCACACACGGTTTTGCCCTGCTCCTCTCAGACAGGAGGTTGTGGAGCATTAAGTGTAGAACCACCACACTGAGGAACAGCTTCTTCCTTGAAACTGTAAAAACACTGATTCTCAAAAAAACTACTTGACACTTTAACTGGACAATTCATCCATGTTTCCTTTCTCTTCACTTATCATTTTCACAACTGTGATTCATGTCACTGTTTAATGCATGTTATTTATTATTATTATTATTATTATTATTATTATTATTATCATCATTATTACTACTACTGTGTATTGTAATTTATTATTAAGTTATTTGTTATTGTATTTCCTTTACAAATCTCGTCTATCTTGTATATTGTATATACTGTTTATTTCTATTTTTACATACGTTGCTTTTTGGGATTAACTGGGACCTTGAGATCATAATTTCATTCCACCTCATGTACCAAGTGGGATATGAATGGAAATAAATCTCCTTAAAATGTCCTTAAATATTGAAGTTTGTATAAACAATGTATAAGTGTGATAAACTTTTTGATTGGGTAAAGAAACTTTTCTGGATGTAAAGGTTCTTTACCAGGTTGGGGATTCTTCCACTTTTTTTTTATACAAAAATGGTTCTTTATAGAAATGTGGTTTTTTTCTATGGCATAATTCAAAGAACCTATGATAGCACCTTTTTTAATGTAGTACCATGACAAAATATTCTATTTCTAAAATATGTATAAAATTTATTGCGGCAACAATATGCTGAAATGTATGAGGTAACATGTCACACAGTCCTATTTAGATTTAAAAAGACTTCTGATCTACTCCCTGCTTTTTCATTTCATATTCTAATAATCATGACTGCTAGGTGATCCTAAATCAGCACTCTCAACAGCACAGAGGCTGCTTGCTCTCGCTGAAGCACATTGAATCACTCACACCATCTCCAGCAGTTAGTGAATGTGTTCAGAACGGTCCTCAATTCTGTTTCTGTGAGGAGGAATGTCATCTGATGCCCTCCAAAATGGTCTTAAATTTCAAAGTAGAAGCAGAATAACGTCAGAATCAATATACCTCCTATTACAAGTTCAAACTCATATAATAAGAAAGCCTGAGCTGTAAGAGCACAGCCTCAGGTTATCTTGCAGGTGTGGAAAGTACTTGCAGAGTTACAGAAGGAGTGTACTCTCTCTTGCAATCTTTCTCTCTCTCTCTCTCCCTCTCTCTCTCTCTCTCTCTCTCTCTCTCTCTCACACACACACACACACACACACACACACACACACACACACACACCCTGGCAAAAGCTCTATGCAAACATTTCTACTGATCACAAACACAGTCATATATTATGTACATTATAAATGATGATTTAACTACCCACCTGAATAAGTAACCAGTTCAGGCTGATCAAGCTGGCTAACCCCTGTCCTTCTGAGTTTGAAGGTCTGCATGGTTTCACCAAAGCATCAGTCCAGGATTTGTGAGACTCACAGTTACACTTTATGTTACACCGAGAACCCAAAAACAATTAAGAATATACTAACTCTTAGAACTCAAGATACATTAGGTATAAAAGTGAGTAATTCAGCTTAGAAAGTGGCTAAAGTTCACTCTTTTCCAACTGAATTAAATCCCAGTTTAAATGCCGTAGCAGCCACCCAGTGCTTTACCTCTTTTGTACTCAATGGTACATCTTCCATATACATACCCTTAAAGGTACAATATTGTATTTTGTGTACATAATAGTACCTTAACTGGAACAAAAAATACATGGGTAGAGAAAAGTATTTTCATTCACAGGTACTTTATTGTACCTTAATAGGGGTCAGCCCTACCAACAAGCTTTGTACTTTTTAAGTACAAATCCATACATCATTTTCTTAGTGTGCACATGTATATGCTCACCCTATATGCAGAAACTGATCAAAAAAGGGGGCAGATCTGATGACATCACTGACCCAGATACTGATTTTTTTTATAAATCAGAAGGGCGACATCCATCATTTCTAATGCTTACATCACTGTCTCCCCTAAAATCTTGTCTTCTTATGATTAAACATATACTAGGAACTACAATTCAGTGTTCAAAACTGTTCTTCCTATGTAATTCCAGTGAAGCACAGCTTCCTCTTGAAACTAAACATGTGCCTAAACCATAATCCAATTCAGTTTGTTTTACCTCTGATCTTCATTGTGATTAGCTCGCACAAAACTTGACCTTAATGTCAGTGGGAGTTGGTTTTACCATGGCTATAATAACCCATATTACAGGACACAGAGGGAGCAAGAGAGAGAGAGTTACAGAGTGCAGATGATTCATATGGCAGAGGGAGGAAGCGATGCGGCTGACTCTGTTATTTATGTGCCACATACCGCTATGGAGATGCTCATTAATAAGAGTCTCCCACCTGAGCTATTAGAAAGCAGGGGGAAGTGAGCTCCTTGGCTGTGACCCCGACGGTTCAGCCTTGCCGTGGGAACAGGACACCTCACGCACTGCATCATCCCAGTACACACATCCGCCCACTCTTACTAATTACTCTGCACTCAGTGGGAGTGTCACCAGCTCTGAGCTGGAGCTGAGGATCATGCTTATAAGTGTACAGTTCAGATGGCTGCTGTGGAACACTGATCTGAGTGCAGTCTGACAGATAATGATTCTTGGTTGTTCAAGAAAGTTCCCACTGCTTTAGACAGTTCTCTCCATTCACACCGTTGTAGAAGGCTCTCGCCATGCACACTAATCTGCACTCTGTTCTAGAATTTACCCTAGAATGTTCTTTCCATTCGTTTTGCTACTTTCGCTTTGTTGTACTATGTACTAGAATGTCCACATTGTTTACTCGGTTCTAGAATGTTCTCCTCATTCACTCTCTTCTAGAATGTTCTCCCCCATGCACTGTAGAAGAATGCTCTTCTTAATCATTTTGGTAATAGAATGTTCTTGTCATTCACGTTGTACAATATTCTCCTCACATACACTATTAAAACAATTTCACTTTATTGTAGAATGTTCTCCCCATTCAATCTGTTCTATTATACTCACCTCATTCTGTTATCATTCTGTAAACATTCAACATTCAACAAAGTGTTCTCCACCTTTACTTGCACTGTTCACTCAGTTCTAGGACGTACTCTCCCATTTACTCCACTCTACAATATTATATCCCAATCTTTTCTATAAAATTTTCACTTATTCTCACTATTCTAGAATGTTCTCAGTCTGCACACTATTCTTTAATCCAAATGACCAAGAGCAAACTTACAAAATTAGGATGCCAAAGAGTTCCTCCAGAACCACTCTGGATTCCCTAAAGAACATTTCAATTGGTGTATGCTTGAAAAACGATTATTTTGTAAAGTATATGCAAATGTGAATGAACTCATGCATGTTTATAGAACCTCTACATAAAGTATGTTGATGCTGATAAAACTTGCTGAAAAGTCAAAAAGCACTTAGGAGTCTATATTTGTTAAGGCTGTTTATTAATTTATTTGGACTCTGTAGAGGAGCTGCACATTAGAGAATGTCACTCCACCTTTACACCACATCAGCCAGGTAGGTTAGTCAATGCCAGATCGGCTTGGGGGATATTAGCTGTCAGTTCATATGCTTTGTTAACAAAGCCAAACACAATTGAATCTTGTGAATTAACATGGCCCTTTCAGCACATGAATTAACCAGAGGGTCCAAAAAGGTAAAGGTCATATTTTATATTCATTACACTTAAAGTGATATTTCAAGCCTTTTTTGTTTGTTTGTTTCACTGTTGATCAGTATGGTGTATAGCTCATGAAACCAGAACTCATAATCTCAAAACCGAATTTTTTATTTATATCTGAATAGAATAGAATAGAATAGAATAGAATAGAATACAATAGAATAGAATAGAATAGAACTTTATTGATCCCTTGGGAGGGTTCCTTCAGGGAAATTAAGGTTCCAGTAGCAGCATCAGTACAGTACAGTACAGAAAGCAGAAAGATAGGCAGAAAAAAATAATGATTACTAATCACAGTATTAACTTTAAAACAAAAAACATAGCATTATATAACTTTTAATGTAATGAATATAAAATAAATGACAGTTTAATTTTTTAATTAAATGATCCAAATCATTAGTAGAGACACATTTTTTCAAGGTTTTCAAGCGAATGTTAACATACTGTCAAACACAGTACATCTACAAACAGTGCAAGCATTGCAAAATTAGAAACACTTCATCAAGTAAACATTGCTCATTGAAACCAATTAAATGGAAAATAAAACAATTATTTATCTTAAAATGGCATTGCAAATGGTTCCACGGAACTGTACAAAGACATACAATTTAAGCATTTCAGCGTCAGGCATTTTTCACAGATGTGGTTTCAATTAAATTCCAACAAATTGAGGAGGCAACCATCACCATCAGCTGAAGATGAAAAGACAGTGGCTTCCACAGCAGTATAATGATCATATACACCTCAAACGAGAGGAATGCATCAAGAGGTGCAGGCTGAAGATTTAGCCATGGACCTCACAGTCCTCTGATCTAAACACCATTAAACATCTGTAGATATGCCTCAAAAGAGCAGAGCATGCAGGACAGTCCAGAACAGACCAAGAATCTCACAGAAGTAGAAACCTTTTGCAAGAAAGACTGTGAGAAATTCCCTCCAACAAGAAAGTGAAAGTTGTATCTGGCTATCTGGACCCTTGTTCTTTTTATTATTTTGTAGAAGATGTAATTAAAAATGAAATTGCTTAAAATATTAAAGAAATATATCATCACTGTAAGCCTGCTGAAGGTCGGTTCATCATCTACTTTCTTAGCAATTCACAGTAACAGAAACTCTTGCATATCACTGTATGCCAAACACAATGGGGAAACGGTGTAACTGTGCTCATTTAGTGAAGTAACTTCTTAAGAGCATTTTTAGAGGGTTGTGAGAGAAATTGATGTACATGCAGTTCAGCTTAACTAACACTTCGCTGGAGTAAGGCTAATACTAATGCTTCTGAAAAGTTATGAGTGATTTCCCACTTAGGGACCGGGTTGGCTGGAAGAGTGTGCTTGGATAGCAGCCATCTGGGGAATTTTAAAATGAGACTTGATCTGCAGGGAGAGAGCCGCCCTGCTGCTGAACCGGCCATGAGGGGAAAGAGTGTGTGTGTGTGTGTGTGTGTGTGTGTGTGTGTGTGTGTGTGTGTGTGTGTGTGTGTGTGTGGGTGGTTGGGTGGGTGGTGGAAGAATACTCTCAGCAGAGGAATATATGAAGGAAATCAGAGGGAGTTTACAGCTTGAGTAACAAAGCCAGGCAACTGTAATATTTATTATATGTGTAAATCTAATAAGGTAAAGGTGCTCATACAGCCGCTGTGTTTTTGAACACAGGATGAATATGTTCTCTGCATTTAATCCATGTACACACAGTGATACACACACATAACTGCTTGTGAATTCACACACTAGGGGGCAGTGAGCACACGTGCCCGGAGCGGTGAAGTAAGAAGTGACGTATAGTGTTACTTGCATTTGAAAATGCTACCCATTACATTTCATGATGACTGTAGAACAAAAAGAAAATAGATCACTTGAAATTAAAGCAACATCTTTACCTTTTAAAAGGGAGAATAGAGCCTCTAGCTTTGCCACTATGGTCTTAGTGCATTGCTAACTGCACTATGTAACTTTATTGACGCAGGTAGGAAGATAATAGGGAGAGCTGAGTCATATTTCTATAAAGTTGTGCAATATTATCATACTACATCATTCCACATGCTTGTTTCACTTTCTCTGATTG
The DNA here is from genome assembly GCA_034509495.1 of Acestrorhynchus altus. Classification (NCBI taxonomy): domain Eukaryota; kingdom Metazoa; phylum Chordata; class Actinopteri; order Characiformes; family Acestrorhynchidae; genus Acestrorhynchus; species Acestrorhynchus altus. The sequence goes on along the minus strand of CM067501.1, from coordinate 22,881,043 downwards.
ATCTTTATCTCTCTGTTTGTCCAGAAATGCATGTAAAAAGTGTCCTTTAGTTGTGGATCAACAGGCAAATTACACTTTCTGACTGTAGGGGGAACCCAGGAGCATGAAATGTCAATTCTAGAATGATGCTGTTTCAAGTCTCATTATATAAGACGCATATTGAAGTTTGGGTCATGTCCCAGCTATGTGTGTGAACCACAGATTCCCTGAGGATAAAGCCCTTGGAGATCTTGGCGTACCCGCTTCTTTCCTTCAGTATGTTCTCCCTGGATTCTGCATGTTTTTTTATTGCATTGGAAATTTATTTGTTGTGGCAGCCACTTACGGCCTTTAGCTCCTCTTACACCTCTCCCAACTGGCCCAAGGAGTCTGGCCTCTCTCCAGATCAGATATAGAGATATGAACAGACAGTCAGAGATGGCAACTATCCCAAAAGCTGCTGAGAGAGAGGGAGAAAGAGACAAAGAGCAGGAAAGAGGGTGTGTCTCCAAAATGCTGGCTTAGATTAAGGAATATTGTATAAACTGTAAAAATTACACAATTTGACATTATGATTAGCTGCAGCACTAAATTAAATAATTATTCCAATAAAGCTGGAATGCGTCATCCATATCTTGGCTTGATCCAAGAGGAGATGCGTTCATCTTATATAAACAACAGCGACAGGATCTCCCTGCACTAGTTTATTAGACACACAGCCAACAACAGTGTGTGAGGCCAAGCGCTGGCTATCCATCACCTGTGAACAGTGCACGGCGCGTGAGAGATTGTAACGGGGCCACATGAACAGGGGAGATATACAATCCACAAATACATTTGTGCCAGGCCTCAAATGCTCCCATATCGGCCATCAGTGCAGTCATTTAAAGCGTGTCTGGGAGTGTACACAACAGTAGCTACAATAAGAGACATGAATCATGCAACACGGCAGGGTGTAAACGTACACACACACACACAGCCATTATTTATGAGTTATATAAGACACACAGAGAAGATGGAGAGCATTGCAGTGAGAAAGGCTGGCGTGATTGGAAATAAATGAAGGTGTAAACCTGAGGATTGAATCGGCAAGCTCTGTGAGTGTGTGTGTGTGTGTGTGTGTGTGTGGAGGGGGTCCCCACGCTACATGTCCCCACGCTACATGTCCCTACAACACTGCTGTCCCATCTGAGGTGGTGCAACCCCTCAAACATCTTGAACAAATGTGTTTGAACACAAATGTATTCTTATAACTCATTTTGTCCAAATATCGACACACTGAGTGCTTGAATAATTATGAGTACGCCTGCTCACTACTGTCAGCATTTTACCTTTACATTTATGGCACTTGGCTGATGTTCTTATGTAAAGTGACTTACATTGAGTCATGTAATCATGAATCAGGTATGCAAATACAGCATTAGGAGTCTTGTCCAAGAACTGTAATGATTTAATATAGTACGGTGTCCTTGCCCAGCTCTGCAAACCCTAGTCTGCCAATGCAACGGCAGTGTCGTTACCCACAATGCTACACAGTATTCAGTATAGAGGCTTTATGTGAATATTAATTGATCCATTTTGTTATCCACTTATTCCTGGTTAATGTAGTGGTTGGTCAAGAGACAACCCAAAGTCACTGAGCAAAGGCAAGAATACACCATGGATAAGGCACCAGTCGTTTGTAGTGGACCACACACCCATTTACTCTTACACTCACATCTGGATCAATAGTATAACCAATTCACCTACCATGTGTTTTGGGAGGAACACCTTGAGGAAACCCAAGCAGACACAGGCAGACCACATCAGACTCCTCACAGAGTAACCAGAGTGAAGATCAATGCCACAATGCCCTAATGTGAAAAATGTATATTGCTTTAGACAAAATGTGAACTGAGAGCTGCAGATTAACCTTTACTAACAATGACTATCATTTGTCCACCCTAGTACCTGCTAGGAATGGATCAGGTGGAATGTTCATAGATCAGTTGATCAGTGGGATTTGCTTGAAAAATCCTGTAAGCCATTGTGTGATCTGTGGGTCTAAATTGGTTCTCTTTTCAGTTTTCAGTTCTCGCAGTCATTTTATCTCTGTTTATGCACTGAATTCCTTTGGAGTAAATCATGTAAAATAGTTGTGATGATACATAAACATTATCTTTTTGGAAATCTTCTAAGACCAAGAACAATGCATTTGGGGGTTGTTACAGAAGGTTGATGACAGATGAAAAACTTTCTCCTTCAGGTCCATACTCCACAACTACCAGTGTTTTCTTTGTTTAGTTGGTCTTTGCTCCAGCATATCAGACTGGAGCTGATTCAAATAAATATCAAGTGCCAAGGAATGTCAATAAAGAGAATTGTTAATACTGCAAGACTCACAATAACAAATGCAAAAGCCCTTTTATGAATTAGCAAATGGACATGAGTTTCCTCATTTTAATCACAAATTGTGAAGCTCCAAAATAGATATCACTTTCCAGCTCTGGCTGCACACTATCTTTGGGCAGAAAGTGTCCTCAGAAGCTGTAATTGAACCGCAGTGCAAAAGTGATGCAGCAATGATGAACAGGCAAGCTGAGACGGTTGGCTGTTTGATGATGGCAATATTGAGCAGCCAAATGAGATCCTTGTCAAATGTGGCTTTAAAGGAGAGCCAGGGAGCAGCGGCGGCTTTGGAAACTCGTTTGTCTGTGAGGTAAATGGCAGTTTTGTCATGTTGTGTCTGGTCTGCCTGAGAGGATTTCTGGGAAGAAATGACACACTCTCTCAGATTATCTACTTCAGTTGCTTTTCATATGATTTGAATATCTAATTTTATCTATAAACACTCATTCACACACACACACACACACTCACACACACACACACACACACACACACACACACACACACACACACACACACACACACACACACACACACACAGTGTTGTTATACTCTATATGTATAAATGTTTATGGACACCTGTTCTAATGACTACATTCAGCTACTTTAGGTTGCTCCCATTGCTGTTACAGATGTGCAAATATACACACACACACAGCTTGTCTAGTCCCTGAAGGGAAGTACTGCCAATAGAATAGGACTCACTCGAGTAGATAAACATTAAATCATTGGCACCAAGCAGTCCACTAAGCATGAGCTACAAGCGCATAAAGCCTCCAGTGTTAAGCTGAAATTAACTAATATACTTGACTTCAGGAGAATCAATAAATGAGCAGGCATCCCAATATTTTTGTCCACTTGGGTTATATATTAGCTAATAGTGTGTACACAGCAACATACAATAAAAATAAAAGTTCCTAAATGTTCTTGACTTGGACACATTTCACTGTGTTAAAAAAGGTTCTTAAATTATTCTTGGCTTATTAGAATGGTTAAAAATCAAACCTTTAATTTGTAGTAATGTTGTTGATCAATAAAATAAATTACTAATTAATCATACAATTTTTCTGTGATTCATTGCAATAATCTTCTTCTTAAAACCAAGTTTTAAAATTGGATAATTAAATGAAAAATCAAAGTTAGAGCAACAAAATTTCATTCTATTTATATTAGAGGTGTCAAACAATTGAAATAAATGCTAGTATTAACAGCTGACATTACTTTCTTGTAGTTTTAAGTGGAAGACAAAACAAACAACAGACGAAACCTGCCTGGCCAGCTCAGCTTAGTTCTTGACCAGCATAGGGTATGTTTTTGTTTGAGCTGGATGGTTTAGCTGCTTTAGAAGCATAATCAACTTGACCAAGCTAAACATCCTGTAAGATCAAGCTTAACCAGCATCACCAAGTTGGTTGACCAGCAGAACCTGCATAACAAAGCAAATCGAAAGCAAACACTATACTGGTTAAGAGCTGGATAAACCAGTGGGTTAACCAGTATATGATATGTTTTTGCCTTTTCAACCATCTTGACTATTAAAGACCTGGTAAGATCATCTGAAACCAGCTACCAGCAAGCACTGGTCTTGAGCTGGCAGGGATATTATAATATCTTTGGGTAGTTTTTATTGATACTTGAAGTATTAGAACCTCTTCATTTTCTGGGTAAAGGTTTCAGGGAGAACTTTAGCATAAAACATGACAAAGCTCTGGCACAGAAGCTTTAATGAATCTTCATCTCATTGATAGTACAATAACACCTTCAATGTGCCAAAAGCACAGCCCTCTCTCTCTCTCTCTCTCTCTCTCTCTCTCTCTCTCTCTCTCTCTCTATCTGTGTGTGTGTGTGTGTGTGAGAGAGAGAGAGAAAGAGAGAGAGAGAGAGAGAGAGAGAGAGAGAGAGAGAGTGTATTAGTTATGAGATTTAATCAATAATTCAGCATAAACAAGGAAGGTAATCTACCTTCTGTACTCGACAGTAGCACAATCTTGGCCCCCATAAGTGACATCATGGCACAAGTTTCCATGCCAGTATAAAACTGATAATATCTCATTAAGGTCTTTTATGGGAGGAAGTTAGGGCCACAAAATTGCATGTTAGAGTTTCCAGTTTAATCTTGTGCATTAGCACAATAATTGTAACATTAATCTTGTGAAGGTTTGTTCAATCTGAACTTCTTTAACTCAATAATATGTTAATAATGATTTAATGATACATATAATACAATATACATTGGTATATATATTTATATACAAAAATGCAACCCTAATAATGTGATACTATGTGTTCAGTGGGAGAGAGGAGGGGGGGAAGGCCTGAGTCTGACATAACAACTGTTTAGGGAAGACATTTTGTCCAACAGACTATTTACCAGCATCAGAGGGGGTATCCATTCCCTGTCAGAGCCGTCATACATCTCAGGGGCGAGAGAGAGAGATCGCAGCCCAATTACCGGCTGATATCTAATCAATATGCTGCTTATTCGTGGAGCAGGAAGTAAAGGAATGGACCCCTGGGAGATGGAGTTCAAATTACTCCTCTGTCAATGTGGGATGCAGCAAATGATGGCAGAGTGCACAGAGGAAGGGCAGAGAGAATGGGAGCATAGGAAAGACATCATGAGACTCTTCTGCTGCATAATCTTAGCGTGGAGTCAGATACCACAGGAAGTGGTGCAGGAGGTGAAGTGGAGTGGTAAGGGGACTTTAACAAGGACAGGCTAAAGATATAATGGCTTGAAATATATTTTTGAAATATGATAATATAAAATGATATTTTGAAATATCGAAAATGTTTGTGGACACCCTATCAATTTGTCTAGTCCCTGTAGAGAAGTTTATTGTCTAGGCCCTGTAGAGAAGCTGCCAATAGAATAGGATTCTCTTAATCAGAGAAACATGAACCTGTTTGTGCCATTCTTAATGCCATGCAGGGGCTAGAGGTGTATATATCCACTTCCCACCTATATTAGGATGAGGTGGGAAGCTGAAGATGAGCTAGGGTGGTGATCATCCAACATTCTGATCTCACTACTGCCACTGAATGCCACCAAATCCTCACAGCAATGCTCCAAAATCTAGAAGAAAGCTTCCCAGGAAAATAGAGATAGTTACTCCAACAAAAGCAGAGTAAACTCAATTAAAACCCTTTAATTTAGGAAAAGACAAGGAACGTGTATGTGTCCCAATACTTTTGTCCATATAGTGTATGTACAACATCATGTAACAAAACTGTGTGTCTGGATTTCCTTCTATAAAAACAAAATTTTACATTAGCTAACGCAACATGATACTTGGATCAGATGATGGTGTGAAACTCATCGTTTGAAAACTAATAGCACCAAACACTGCTACTATGTAAAAGTATTATAGAAAGAGTCACCTCCAGAGTTGTCCAGTCTGGAGGAGCTTGTGTTGGGGCTAGCTTAATGTTAGCAAGCATGTTGATGGTTGAAGGATTTGTGTCCTGCATGGCAGTGGAACTATTCGTTCTCATTTCCCCTGACAGGCCATTCCCGAACTGGATTCAGCTGGAAGTGGTTGCCCTCATGAAGAAATATGGCACCCACCACATGTGTACATACACTCTCGCACGCACACACAGGCTTTATTCTTGAACATTTTTGGAAGATTGAGTATTGAATACTGGGGAATATTTAACTGAACAAAACCTGGAACAAAAGCGTCAGACAGCATTATTGCAAAAACAAAACAAAACAAAACCAATAAAAATAAACATGAATTACTAAACTCAGTATTTACATATTTTGTTAACTCAATGGGTTTTTATGATTGAAGGTTTTCTGGTGAATTGACGTGATTTGGATTGCTAGCTCAAGTCTAATCTTTGAAAGGCTATGTTAAACGCAACCTCTTTGACTGTGAAAAGCATTTGGAATCCACGATTATTCAGATCAGTGCTCATAACTAAACTGCCAAAGTTGTTTTCTTCAAGCTCCAGAGCAGTGAGCTGTTGAGCTGGCTGTTTAAAGAGTCTGAACTTATTTAGAAGAATTTTTGAATCACAGTGCTAAGCTAATCAGACATCTCAAAACCTCAGAAAATGCATATGCACTTTGATGCATTAGAGACTGACAGAACAATGGCCTCCTCATCTGATTTAAGGGGTTCTATGTACTTCTCCATGATACTGCTCCATACATACACTCCCAACAAATCTTCATCTACACATCAAAAGTCTTATAAATCCTACACATAAGTGTGATTCAAAGTTTTGCTTAACAGAGAACAATGCACTGGTTTGGAAATCAATTGGTAACACTTCTTAGCTTTTGATGGCACCTAATCCATTCTGGGCTGTGAGAAAGCAAGCAGGGGAGAAGATGGGAGGAAAGTCAGAGTAGAAGCAAGAGAATATGCACAAAGCAGTGTGTATTCCAAGGACTTTTGTGTTGTGGTGTCTTTTTGCCGATTGGCCTGCATGGTGTTAAGCTCTTTAGTCTATTTGGCTAATGAGATGGAGAGAAGGAGAAGGGGGATTACAACGGCCAATAACTACGAGTCTTCCTAAGGCATGCAGTGCACTTCTATCCAAACACAATATTATGTGTTCGCAGTTTTGGCAGGGGCAGGAGGTAGCAGGCTTTACCACAGAGACTGAGTTGTATTGAAGATGTTGATCCTAAAAGTGTCTCAGTTTTAAGTCCATCTTCCTTTGAGCTGCTGGAGGCATGCTGAAGCCTGTTGGTGCTTTGTATTAATTTTGCAGTTGGCCAATCATCGATGGTTAAGAGGGAAGAATTGACTCAAGTGAAAGATCGCTCACACTTGACTTCCTGAAGTCATAAAAATAACAGAAGGTTCTTAACTATCCATAAAATCTTGCGAGGGGAGATGAGGAAATTAATTAAATTAGTGCATTCATGGCCACATGGCTCTCCTTTATGCTTTCCTTGCCTTTTTGGGTGGACGAATGGGATATTAATAAAGCATGTTAGATATACACTGCATGAGAAATGGCCTATTATCCATCATGACACGAGAATGTCCTTCTTAAAGAGAAGAATTCAGGAGACATGTCTGTCAAAGGCCCAATGGAGCATTGGCAGCACTTAACAAAGAACAGTGAAATATCACAAGACTTTCACTCCACCTGAATCACAATTGTTTTGGTGAAAATTAAATGCTTTCAATATTCATGTGGAATAAAACACACAGGTCATATAACACCACACCCACACACAGTCACCTTATAAATCTCTCCTTAAAATAAGCCTCCTGGCAAGCTCAGGGGGCGGGGCTATTTTAGGAAACAAGTGCTGTTATTGGCTGGATATGGAGATGTCTTATATGATGATAAATTTCACGCAGGTGTCACCCTCTCGCCTGCAGGTGAGGATTGATGGGATGGAGGAGGGTGATCCATCATCCCAGGCAGGTGGTGCCGTATCAGAATTTCGGAAATCTGTTCCCAATCACACCTACAAGCAGGCATCCACATAAGAAAACCCCCCATATCACCCCCCATCTGTACGGCAGTACCGGAAATCAATATGAGGCACTCAAGGTCAATGCACTGTTAGAGAGCTCCCTCCAAACCTTGACGGAGAGATTGCTGTCAGAGAGAGTGAGCATGAGGGAGAATTGACAGTTTCTCTGTGCCGACTGTGGAAGGGATGGTCCACTCTAAGAAGCGCATCACAGAGCCAGTTGGTTTGTCATTCAATCTCCGGGTCTCCCCTCAAGGCAGTCTTACCAATGACGAACTTGGCCAGAGTATTAAGTGTATTGGATATCTGATCAAAGTTATGAAGTGCCGTGTCTTGCTCCTTATTCTTATGGATTACCTGGAAGTCACCTTGTACTGATTGCCTTGACTTTTCTCTTTGAATCGCATAGTTTAACAACTCCTTCTAGCAGCTTTCCAAAAAAAAGTCAAATTCTTGAACTAAAAATTCAGAGATCCTGTAATCTGCCTTGTTCAAAGACAGACCTGAACATCTGCCTATTCGTCCTGCAACAGATTAGACTGCATATAAAATTCACATCACATTTACATTTACATTTGCGGCATTTAGCAGACGCCCTTATCCAGAGTGACTTACAAAAGTGCTTTGCTGTTTATTTTTATCACATTTTATAGTCTATACTATTGGATCCTTTACTTTAAATATTGTGAAAAAGCAGTTTTTTGTTCATAATTTAATTCAATAATTGTAACTGTCACATATTTTATGTTCCTTACATCTAGTGATATATTTCAAACTTTTCAAGATTCTGGTTTACTTTTTTAAAGATTTTATATATATTTTTATACGCAATTTAAATATATATTGCTGAAAAGAACAGTAAGAAAATTAACATGTTATTTGTAAAGGCTGAAATTCATAATGTAAAAAAGAACCATGGCTGCTATTTAAAATCATACTGAAGTCATAAGACTGCATTTCATTGGCTCTGTACTGGTACTTTGCACAATGACAATAAAGTTGAATCTAATCTAATCTAATCTAATATGGACAAGAGTATTTGGACAACTGCCCATTCATTGCTTCTTCCAAAATAAAGGGTTTTTGTTTCTTTGTTTTTTTGTTTGTTTAATAGTGTACTCTAGTGTAGTGTGTTTGTTGGAGTAACTGTCTCTATTGTCAATGCAAAGCTTTCTTCTAGATTTCAGAGCATTGCTGTGAGGATTTGATTGCATTCTTCAGACAATCTGTGTGTGCATTTGTGCACCTGGGTCAGCAATGGGTGTACATTTAAGTGAAGAATAAAATAAGAGAAATACAGGACATTAGCAAAACAATGTTTCGCTGCCTCCAAGAACATCGAGTTCCTTATATACGCACTTCACACCAATTATATGTATATATGTGTTATATGACAGACATTTAAATACTGAACAACCCCTGGTATTTTTACATGCTTACAACATGGAAACCTGTCCTTTCCTCTCACACTCCAACACACACCTTGCTTTCAGTATGGAATACACAAAGATCCATCATTGTCAGACAGGCTTCTGCACGCATCACATGAGCAGTGCAGTGCTCTCTGTGCAGGACATATCCATCAAGAAGGAGGCACTGCATTACTTCTAATTATGCCCAGTACAACGCCAAGGTCAACCACAGGAACACACAACCTCTGTCAGCTTCACCATGAGAAGCTCACACCAGCTCAGCTTCCTCACACACTTAAATATGGTGCCTCGGTTGCACCCTGCTCTCTGGAAGGTGACCTCATGAGCAGAATAATACCTTACTATCGTTACTGGTCTCTACTAAACGCCAAGTCTATTAATCCCCAGCCTCTTTCCTCTTTCCTCTTTTCAATGGATTTATGACTGCACCTAATATGCTAATGTCTCCAATCCTGCCCTGTCAGATACAGACAGGAGGACCAGCACTCATATCACATGGACTGTTTGGTCAAACAGTTGGGGCTATAACATTGCCAATGTTCTGAAAAATGTATGTGCTGTTAAGACTTTTAAAAATGGGTTCTTCATAAGAAGAAATTATTTCTCCAGAAGAAATAATTAAAACCAATTCATGTGTACAGCAGGGTTTTTGAGAATCTTGTAATACTTTAAAATAATAAAGGTCACAGAACATGAGAAGTATGGACGTAATTTGGAACATGCAGAAATGCGTACATATACATGGATGAAACAGGACGTTGTACTGCTATAAAGCATAGTTTCAGAGTGATGTCTTAATATTTGTCGATCTATCATCTGTCTGAAATTTCAGACTTCACTCCTATAACTTAAAGGGCCCATATTCTTCAGTTTTTCTTGGTTTTATTTTTTTTGTTTGTCTGTTTGTTTGTTTGTTTGTTTTTTTATTTTTGTTATTTTTGTTTTTCCCACTGAGGCCCACATATGTCTATATATGATCATACAAAAAATACATATTTAACTAAAGTGCACCCCAAGAACTATGTAACATTTGCATAAACATAAACATATTTCTTAAATATACTACAATTTGTAGCTTCAGTCCACTGGCTGCACTGTTTTGCAAACAAGCCAGTCTGCTCTGTTCTCCATGTACTTCTGAAAATACAGCGCCATTACTCTGCATTCCAAAACTTCATTTTGGAAATTCTAAAAAGGAATTCATGGACAGACACTCATGAAACAGTAAGGATAGGTTGAGGGTTAGGTTAAGTTTTTGTTTGGGTTGCATTGGGTCTTTTAGTCAGATTTGTACAAATGCCTGTATTATATCTCATTCAAAAACACCTGCATGAAACATCTTTTATAAGTTTAGAGTGAGTGGGTGGAGCTAAAGCAAATGTTATATGGGCCGGTTAATAATACCTTTTTACTTTGTTTTCACAGTAGGATTATTACATGAAAAAAATCAATATAGACCTAGTTTAAGTGATAAAACACAATGTGAGATAATAAACAAATATGAAATCTACTGATTCTACTGACGTTAATATAGTTGAAATGATGATGAGTGGCCATCCCATCAATGTAATACAGAAATCCCATGAAAGGGATTGTACCTAACACCAAAAAAGGTGTCACAAAATCTATATTATTTGTATTAGAACTGCAGAGCAAAGACCAGGGAAGCTGAACGAAAACTACCAAGTGGTCAAGAATGTCAGCTTCAAGGATTTTTTGGGGAAGAAACAGAAGAAGAAAAATAATCATTCGGAATTATACAAATACATTATACAATATTTCCTGAGGTGTTTATATTGTGTGTGGATGAAACTGGACAATTTTCTGCTCCAGTGGCTTGTTTAGCGCAGGCTAAAATAATGTCCATTTAAATGGATGTAATTATACACCATCTTTGCCACTCAATTCTATGCTTGTGCTGCATTAATAGAAAAATAAATAGAAGTGGACTTTTTCAGGTTCTTGTACAGTCATGTAAGAGTGCATTTAAGAAACATTCAAATGCAACTCTGAAGCACCATCCTGTGTGTACAATGCCCTAAAATGAAGAGCCACACCTTTCTATCAAACCAGGCCTTGAAGTCTCTCATACCACATGTTCAGACAGATCATCACCCCCACATACCGCAATCCGGTTTAAACATTAGATCATTAAACATTGCATTAAGGGCAGATTGTTGATCTAACAGATGACAAGAATTTTTATTGATTAAGACAGTAATTGGCACTTATTAAATTAAGCAGGTCACTTATTCGCATACTGTAGTAATGTTTCTTGTAATAAAGCATTAATTGGAGGAAAATGAGACCTTTTGCTCATCTAAGAGCTTAATTAGCTGTAGATTTGCTAGTGTCACAGGTCTAATTACACTGCTTCTCTCTGAGATAAGAACCTCAAACCTCAAAGCTCAATTGATGGCAGTGGAAATACACAAACACACAACATTCATTATAACAGTTTTTTATAGTCCTATTTTCCTCACTGTTAAAAATATCTGAGTGCCTCAAAAAGTCAGTGCTACTAATATATTTGGTTTTGTTTTACTTTATTCATTCATTCATTCATTCATTCATTCATTCATTCACTCATTCATTCATTTAGTTAGTTAGTTATTTAGTTAGTTCATTAGTTAGTTTGCTTTTACCTTTTAATTGCTATAAATGGTTAAGGTACCTTGGAAGGAGAAATGAACTTGCTGACTTATTGACTGAATAATAATGCTACTGCAAAGTCTCAAACTCTTCAAACTAGTGAAATATTAATATTAAAAATACACTGACAATAATTCCAAACTCAGCTCACTTCACATGGCTCACTAGGTGAGAAAACACAAGGGTTAGAACGCTGTAATCCATAAACTATTCAAACAGGCCACTGGCATTATGGGCCACTCCAAAAGAGGGGAAGAGAGCCAGACTTCTTTAATAATCATCTGAAAGTAATTAACTGCATATATCAATGGTGGGGCTGTCATATTTGTGTCCATTGGAGCGTGAGTGCTACTAATTCTGAGTTGGTCACTGTAAAAAGCCACGCTAGAGGAGGCAAAGCTTTGATTACGCTCAGAGGCCTCCACTCTCAGTCTTAACTCCAGAGCCACTGCACTCAGATCAGCTATTAAGATAAACTGCCCAACTCAATTCAGCTTAATGCCTGATGAGAGACTGCGCTCCAAACAGCCTTGGATTTGCATTCTTGAAAAATTCATTAAATTACTACTTTTATAGACTTTTGGTTTTAACATTGTTTGATGGAACTGAAGTATGTGATTTGCATACCATAGAGTGCATGAACATTTGCCCACCCCCAGCCACCCCACCCCACCCCGATATTCATGAGAGGAGTATTTGCCTTTCATTGCTGTAAATCAGTGCGAAAATTATATTCAATATGTAACAACTATAAACAGCTTACAGTGCCTTGTGAAAGTATTCACCCCTAGACTTTTTATCTGTTTTGTTACATTACAACCTGTATTTAAATGTTGATTTTCTTCTGAATTGTACATGAAGCATCCCCTTTACTATGAAGCCCCTAAATAGTTTTGTAACCAATTACCTTCAGATGTCACATGCTTAGTGAAATGATGTCCACCTGTGTGCAATCTAAGTGTCACATGATCTGTCAGTATATATACACCTTTTCTGAAAGGCCTCAGAGGCAGCAACACCGTTAAGCAAGAGGCACCACTGACCAAACAGCACCATGAAGACAAAGGAGATCTCCAAACAAGTCATGGACAAAGTTGTTGAGAAGTACAGTCAGGATTGGGTTATAAAAAATATTCAAATCTCTGATGATCGGTCCCCTAGAGGACCATCAAATCCATTATCGTCAAATGGAAGAAGCATGCACCATAACAAACCCGCCAAAAGAGGGTTGTCTACCACAACTCTCAGACCAGGTAAGGACCTGCAGTTTTCCCAAGCAAAGAATGTAGTATCTGTTCATACAACCACAATAAGCTGTACACTCTATAGAGCTGGGCTTTATAGAAAACTTTACTTACTTACAAAAATAGAAATGCTCATTTGGGCCTGGGACAGAGGTTCACCTTCTTACAGTACAGTGACACAAAGCATACAGTTAAAGCAACACTCGATTGGTTTAAGGGGAAATGTGTAAATGTATTGGAATGGCCTAGTCAAAGCCCAGACCTTAATCCAATTGAGAATCTGTGGTCAGACTTGAAGATTGCTGTTCATCAGCAGAAACCATCTAACTTGAAGGAGCTAGAGCAGTTTTGCCTTCAGGAATTGGCACACATCCCAGTGGCAAGATGTGGCAAGCTCAAAGTGACTTATCCAAATGGACTAACTCCTGTAATTGCCAAAAAATGGGAGCTCTTCAAAGTATTGACTTTGGGGTGTGAATAGTTATGTAGTATTCTGTTATTTTGTCCTATTTGTTGTTTGCTTCACAATAAAAAAGGGGGGAAAAAATCCAGACTGTGAAGTGACAAAGCATGAAAAATGCCAAGGGGGTAAATACGTTCGCAAGGCACTGTATAAAGTGATAAATAGGAATTATTAAGAAAGAGAAATTATTTAGAAAATGTGCAAATCTGACCATTTCCACAATTATTTGTAGCGAGAATTAATGCAGAATATCTGCATGTGTAATTTTTAGTTTCAGAAAAAGAATCACAGTCAATTTTTTTATTAAAACAGCAATTCTTAAAAGTTACATATACTGAAAGCAGTGCAGACAGTGGTATTGAGCTGTGTTGCAGAGAGTGAAAACAACAAAAAAGAATTCCTTTCATTTCTTCTTCCATAAAAACAGCGCAGTAGTGAATAAAGGTGCATCCTGTGTTCCTGACTCAGTTAAATTAACACATTGAGAATGAGCAGAGGACAAGAGCACTCTGTTCTCATTAGAAATGAGGGAGTCCACAGCACAGCCATATTTCACTGTCAGCACACTCCTATTCATAGCTTGTGTTTGGGAGCGAGGCTCGGGGAGGGTCCAGCATAGGCCCACCATACACATGCCTGCATTAGCTCAGGATAAAGGGCAAAGCAGGAAGAAAACTTTGGCTAATGCTAACAGCATCAATCTCTGCATGGAGGCATCATTAGAAGTGACAAAAGGTTCCAAGACACCACATAAAAAAGCCCAAAGCCTCTAAGTTTCTCTCATTACACAGCAGTGATGCTGTAACTCAACCAATAGATAATGACCTTCTTGATGGAATTAACAAGCTTCCAGCCTTTGTGATATATGTCATTTTGAAGTACAAGAAGGAAGATCAAACCATGCAAATTCTGACATTCTTTCTATAAATTCACATGAGCACATTACAAAGACTGAAGAATGCAACTGGATATTCGAACATCTTCATGCATGTTGTTTTCACATGTAAAAGTTTGCAGCTAAAATACAGTTAGAGTATTTAACACTACAGTGACATGAGTAGCAAATAATGATGATGAAGCTTTCTGCAACTCTAACGAAGAAGCATTGGTCCCTGCATTCAACACATGCACCACACAAGGCACTTTTCATAATAGCTCACTACATAATGGATTATGTAGGTCAGTTGAAAGGTGGCATATTTTTCATAATCAGTTTAAGCTGGGTGGCTTGTTCTTTTTTTGTTGTTCTGTCAAATGTAAAAAGGACAGAAGTCAGAAATAATAAACTTAACCTTGACCCACAGCATCTGTTAACCTTTTCCACAAAGTTAGAAAAAAAACCAGTTTACTTCATTCTTAGAAATTATGTGCAACTGAGTAAAAACTGTATAGCTCATACACCTCATGACCATTGCCTTGCTGTAAATTCAATAGTGGGCTGCACAGCTCCAAACCTTAAGGGCCTTTCTGCAGCAAAGCTTGATAGTTCCCTATTCAAACACACCATATTTTGATTCATCAGTGCATTACCAGGCAAAGTGGGTGTGCTTGAGTAGGGTGCCTACAAAACTTCAAAAATGCCAGAGGCCATCCCTCCAGAGTTGTGCACTTCTGATCTATGGTGTCTCGCAAGAACATCTGCCTGTAAATGTGTGCCATGAAAGGTCACACATTTTCACATGCAAACTAAAGATGAGAATAAGGCTCCAGTGACACTGCTGTGTTAGCCTTATCATCGTAAAATTGACAATTCAGTCTCCAGTGGTGTCACAGCCATTCATTGCCAGAAGTCCTAAAGTGTACAGTTGGCCTCACTCTTCCTGGGTGGGTAAGATGACCTTCCATCTCCACTCATAACTTGTTCTGTTGCTAGTCAATGTGGACCTCTGTCAACTGGCATCATACAATTTGCAGTTAGTGTTCTCCAAGCACATTCTGCTGGAGAATGATGCTACATTAGCAGAGGTAGCAAGAAACAAAGTATAAATACTTTGTTACTGTATTTTTAACTAGATTTTTTGAAACATCTGTACTTAACTTGAGTCACGTAATTACTGTCACTTTATTACTTTTTACTTCTATTCCCTAAAATTCACAAGAAAAATCTGTATATTGTACTCATTTTCAAAACAGGCTCATTTACTTTAAATGTTGACTTTAATTTTATTTAGTTTTTTAATTGTGCAGTTGATAATCAGGCAGATAATTGTGCAAAACATAAATAGAGCTGAGCGCTGATTGTGCAGTCTGATGTAAAACTTAAATTGTTTCCAATTGTTTCTTTAAATGATAATGTCTCTAACTGATTTTCAGAGTTAAATTGTTGGAGACGTCTTTATGCATCTTACAATTCCAATGAAGTTGGGAAGATGTGCAAAACATAAATAAAAGCCAAATATGATTATTTGCACATCCTTTTCAACCTATATTCAATTGAATACACTACTAAAACAAGATATTTAATGTTCAAGCAGATAAACTTTATTGGTTTTTTTTGTTTGTTTGTTTGTTGGTTTTTGTTTTGTTTTGTTTTTTGTTTTTTTTATTCACTTACTGTGAATTTGATGTCTGCGACACATTCCAAAAAGTTTAGGAAATGTTTACCACTGTGTTACATCACCTTACCTTTTAACAACACTCAATAAGTGTTTGGGAACTGAGGACACTAATCACTGAAGCTTTGTAGGTGAAATTCTTTGCCATTCTTGCTTGATGTACAACTTCAGTTGTCCAAATGTCCGGGGTCTGCATTGTTGTATTTTGCACTTCACATGCGCCACACATTTTCAGTGGAAGACAGATCTGCACTGCAGGCAGACCAGTCTAGTACCTGCACTCTTACTACAAAGCCACACTGTTATAACACGTGCAGAATATGGTTTGGCATTGTCTTGCAGGGATATAAGCAGGGATGTCCCTGAAAAAGATGTTGCTTGGATGGCAGCATATGATGCTCCAAAACATATATGTACGTTTCAGCATTGGTGCCTTCACAGATGTGCAAGTTACTCATGCCATGGGCACTAACACACCCCCATACCATCAGAGATGCTGGCTTTTGAACTTTCCGCTGATAACATTCCAGACAGTCCTTTTCCTCTGTGTCCTGACGGACACAACGTCCATGATTTCAAAAAACAATTTGAAACGTGTACTTGTCAGACCACAGGACACTTTTCCACTTTGCGTCAGTCCATCTAAGATGAGCGCTGTCCCAGAGAAGCCGGTGGCATTTCTGGGTGATGAAGTATTGCTTTCGCTTTGCATAGTAGAGGCAATGGTTTTCTGAAGTGTTCCTGAGCCCATGTGGTAATATTCGTTACAGAATGATGTTAGGATTTAATGCAGTGCTGTCTGGGGGATCGAAGGTCACAGGCATTCATTGATGGTTTCCACCCTTGCTGCTTACTTGCAGAGATTTCTCCAGATTCTCTGAATCTTTTGATGATATTATCAACTGTATTTGATGAAATCCCTCAATTCCTTGCATGTGCACATTGTTCTTAAACTGTTGAACTATTTATTCTCGCCTGATCCTTGCTTGTGAATGACTGAGCCTTTCGGGGATGCTCCCTTTATATCCAATAATGACACTCACCTGTTTCCAATTAACCTGTTCATCTGTGGAATGTTCCAAACATTTTGAGCATTCTTCAATTTTCTCAGTCTTTTGTTGCCCCTGTCCAAACTTTTTTGGAATGTGTTGCAGGTATTAAATTCAAATTGAGTGAATATTTGCAAAATATCCTTTGTAGTCTTTGTCGTGTATTCAATTGAAAATAGTTTGAAAAGGATTTGCAAAGAATTGTATTCTGTTTTTATTTACATTTCAAAGAACTTCCCAAATTCATTGGTATTGGAATTGTATTCATATCCACTTTTTGAAATACCATTCTGTGCTGTAGTATTTAGAGGCATTAAACTCTTCAGTTGTCTGTTTTTTATCATTGCCACTGTAAAAAAATTGCATGTTTGCAAGATTCACTAGAACAAAGTATTCCACATGAAACCACTCTGAGTGGTCTTGTTTACATCTAAATAACTTTGCAGAAATCAATGAAATTCACATTAAAAATAGTAGACACTATATTATAAACTTGACTGGGAGCATAAATCAGGACCCAATATGAAGTACATAGGTATTAGATCTTGTTCATATAATTTTAATCTAGTAAGGTTTATATAACATTACAAAGAACAGACCATATGGGGTCTTTATTCTCTCCAAGGCAAGGTTTACAGCACCAAATAAAAGCACAAGTATGTGATTTTATGACACAGGAGATTACCAAAGCTTTTTCATAGTACCCTGGTGGCTGAGATCATAAATGTGACAATCAGGAATAACAGTGTGCAACCACATATTGTACACACCACCAGCAATGCAGCAGTTGCCTTGTTAAATATTTTTCATGGAATGGGTTGCGTTATATAATAAATATAGGTAAAACATCTGTTTGTAGGTGTCTGAGTGAAATTTAAATGAGAAATTAGGTAATATTTTATTTTACAGTGCCTTATTACAGTGCAAGAATCAGTGTGAATATGATTAATTAAATGTTAAAAAAAAAGTAGTTACATGAGTCATAAGACCTGTTATATAATGTAGCTACAATGGTGTAATTACATATTGAAATTTGTAACAATTGAGCAGTTACATATTAGTTATTATTTACAAAAATTGTTCTATTTGCACAATTATATATTGAGATTTCACAGCTTTACATTTACATTTGTGTAAATACATATCAGAATTCCAAAACCTGTGGTATTTGTCCTATCACATATCAGAATCAACAAATCTTTTTACATTTGTGTAATTATGTATAATTATGTATACTCATTACAATTATGTATTTCATGTTGAAATTCCACAATTTGTTATTAACATAATAGAGTTTCTAAACTTAAATTGTAGTTTTTGTTAGATGTGTAAGCACATATCAAAATTTGAAGTGCAAATTAATAGCACTTAGAATTAATTTACAAGAACCATCATAGCAGCAGCTTTTCACACCAAACCATTGCATCAGTTCTACTGGGTGACATCACAGGCTGCAGGTTAGGCTAGACATAGGTCATATTGCCATATAAATCATATAGGTCTATGTCTGTTAGGTTAGACATAGGTCATATTGTAGGTGTTTTTCCAACTCTTTACTTAGTAATTAATTAACTGCAATTATTGCTCTGTGTAGTCCTCACTGCAGTGGTTCTTACACAGTAATAAGAGGACTGTGAAATAAAGTGTGGCAGTTGTGGAGTTGTTTTGGATGACATAAATGTACGACCTTTGTGTTAGTGTTAATCCCGCTAAATAAACAGTGTTTGCAACACTATTTCACTGTCTGCTTTTTCTGCCTGAACTTAATGTTTCCCCTCTGTTAACTCTCCATGGAGTCAGTAAAATATTGATAAGTGTGATCAGCTGGTAGAAGAGTGCTTCTGGCTAGGCTTCAGCAAGAGTATTAATGCAGTGTGTCTGGCTCAGCTCCAGAAACACAGCCGACCCCATGCTGAGAGGACCACATGTTTCATCAATGCTGAGACAAGAGACCTGAAACACCAGTCTTAGTACCAAGAAGATTCAAAATATCATACACACATGCATTCAAACACCCTCTTCTATTACTGTCTATATGTGGGATTTCCTTTGACTGATAAATTGCTGAAGCTAAATAGTGTAATGTAAATAAATCTTCAGACATAAGAAAATCTTGCCAGGATGTTCACATTTTCTTGATACATATATATATATATATATATATGTGTGTGTGTGTGTGTGTGTGTGTGTGTGTGTGTGTGTGTGTGTGTGTGTGTGTGTATGTGTGTATCTCCTCTCAGGACTTTTATTCTGAAATTTGGACAAAAAAGAGCGCAAAGAGCCCGTCCCTTCTATTTTTTTTTTTTTTTTTTGTAAAACCCTATTTCTTGGTCAGTGACATCATTAGCACTGTCCTCTCTGGCTGATCAGTTGGAGTCTACATGCAGGTTGAGCATGTACGAGTGCACAGAGCGGGAAAAATGCACTGGAAGGCTCCTTTGGCTAAATTTCTTTGGAAGCAAGTGAATTTTAGCTGTTTTCTGATATTGATTGTTCATTGATAATTCATCACACAGCTCACATAGAAATGTCCACAAAGGTTGATTGTTTTAGTCCAACCTATATGGTCATGTTTGCACCCAGCCAAATGGCCACTACAGCTATTAAGCAATATACACACGTCACACCGCCTGTCTGTCATGTAACTGTAGAAAAAACTGAAAAACTGACCTAAACTGTAACTTTTTATATAATCCAGCTTTTTATGAAGCTTGTGGATCTTATAAAAAAGCAAACAGAAATGAATGGATAAATATTCCTTTGATTCTAGTTTAGAGTTTATTCTGACTCTAAAAAGGAGTCGCCTTTCATTCTTTCTTCATTGCAAGAGATCACATTTCCTCTGAATGTAGCAATGAGTTTGTTTACAGAGTTTAAAAAAAACAATCAAAGTAGATGTCTTTGTTGTGAAATCAGGCTGCAACTCAAAATGTACTAATGACTAACATGCAGAAGTAAAAAATTGAGGAGAATCTAAACTAAGTTTTAATCATTTCATTTATTTTTCAGATTTATTCATCCTAATACTCTCTCTTATCTATGAAATATCACAGCATTACAGCAATATAATTGTAAACAGTTCTGGTGAGATGGTTGATAGTAACCCTTCCAACACCGGCAGCTGTAAACATGGCATCCTGGCTTTGCAAATAAAGTATACATCCACATGACTGGTGCATTTGTGGCTCTGCTGTCAGGTCTGAGGTTGGTCCAGTTTGACTGTATTTAAGATTGACATTTTCACTGTAGTCCTCTCATTAGCCCACCGCTGACAATGGCTTCTTCTGTACTGCTTTATTGCAAAGTCCAGCATCATTTCAAAGATATTTAATATAACGTCATTAAATTTCCCCTCTAGGCCTCTTGAGAGTCACATCAGGATCCATCAGATCTACACCCTCTGTATTGTTTAGCAACATCATTTTCAACATCTTTCCACATCTGAAGACTAGACAGCACAAAACAAGTGTCATCAAAAAGTGAACTTCCTAAAAGCCTGAGGGTGAGTGCTCACCTCTTTAACTACACGAGACAGACAAGCTCTGCAAAAAAACAGAATTTGCCCCAAGGCCACTTTAATGCAGGTCATTCCTCACCCATGATTAACTTCAGTGCCTATAATCTGCACTTGGGTGCAAAATATCAGCCCTGCTGGAGCTGGTTAGCTCTGCTGGGCCTCAAACTTTCACGCAGGTGTAAACAGCACACTCTCCACACATCTCCAAAACACATGCTTATAATATTTGCACTCTTGTGTATTCTAGAAAACAATAGACTATTATTTTTTATGATATAATTGCTATATTGAAGGGTTAAATATACTTGGAAAAACCTTTTGCTAGATCTCAATTAAAGCACTTTTTTATTATAGACATTTATTATATAAAGGCAGGCATTATGCAGACAATTTATCCTTTTTCTGATTATCTGTAAGACATGGGAAGGGAAGATGTCAGCATTTGTCTCTCTCTCTCTCTCTCTCCCTCTCTCTCTCTCTCTCTCTCTCTCGCTCTCTCTTTCTCGCTCTCTCTGTCTCTGTCTGTCTCACTCTTGCAATGTAATGGACAATATAGACTGAGTTAAGCTGCTCTTTGAATATAAACATATTTACTGTATTTCTGTACAGGGTGTGCACACCGGCACAGGTGACTGCATTCTCCTATTCATCTATATAATAGAAGCTACTATAAAACAGTTCATAAGTGTCAATCTAATTATTCTGATATTATGTTATACCACCTGCATGTTTCCAATATACAGTTAAAAACGTAATCTTGTAGTTGTAGTCCAATATAAATAAAGTGTTTTATATTTAATCTATAATTATATTTCAGTTTTAATATATCACAAAACTGAAAGTTTTAGTGAATTCTAATGTATTATTTTCACTATAGAGGCAAAATGTTTGTTTTATTTGCAGTTTTGACATCTGAGCCAAAATCCTTATAGCTACAATGTGACCTTTCTGCTTTCTATATAAGAAATATAGAAAAGACATGCATATTTAAAAGACATATCATATCTTTTTAAGAAGTCACAGAATACAAACATTACAAATATTTCTACAAAAACAATATCTTTAGGACAAGGTTTTTCTTTTTATTTCATTTATACAGAAGAGTTTCTGTGCTTTATATACATTATTTTTTTCTGTGCCTTTTGTAGTTTCATATTCAATGTACCCCCTGCTCTATGCTATCATTATACTTTGTATCAATAATGCTTGATATAGACAGAGCGTAGACAGTAATCTAAAGCTCAACATATTGAGACTATAAGGTATAAGGTAAATACTATTAAATTATTTAATTCTCAATTCTTCTTGATAATGTGTAGTTATATGTGAACAATCTATACTCAGATTGGCTAATAGAAGAAAAACGGATCACTGCTCTCCACAGTCCGCATCAGATCAATACACACGTTTAATTTTTTACTGTCTAATATTAAGATTGAGCTGAAGAGACATATCTTTAAATACTGCCATTTGCTCAATTTATAATTTTTTTTATTTGTTATAAGATATCTATTATGTTTAATGTAAAATAAACATTGTCATAATTTTGACTTGAACTCAGTAATTAAAAACTCTCAATCTTGGTTTCGTATCTAATGAACTTGAGGACAACATAGTATATGAATCAAATTTCACAGATTTACAAGAGAAACAAATTAAATGTACATTCTGTTTTTTAAGTTAATGTGGCTTTGCTGTAAAATATTTAGAAAGCAAATTTAGAAGTGCTTTAATCAAGCAAACATCCATTTCACCATGCCTGCACTGGATACATTCATGTGTACATTCAGTTTAGGCTCACAGATATAATAAAAAGAAAGTTAAAAACATGCCATACATGAAAATTTTAAACCTCCATCAATTTTCTGTATATTCTCCAGTCCAACATTAGTAGAAGTTGTGTATGTAAGGATCTTAGCAGTATTTGAAGCTACAAATAATCCTACAGTACTTGAACTCATGTAGTGTTGATCAGGATACTAATAGTGGAGCTAATGATGCACATTTTGTGCTAAATGCCTTAACAGAGGTCATTCTGGAGGATAGAAAGCTCAGCAGCCAATCACGGACCCTCTTCAGGGCCAGGAGGAGCCAAAAGCAGCTAATCTCAGAACTGGGGGGATTAGGCCATAATATTATTGTGTTGTTTGATGAGGGATTAAACACAGAAAATCCAGTTCTTCATATGGGATTCCTCATTTGAGATAGTACACACATTCAGCTTGTATGCTAGCTGGAGAGTTTGCCTTAACCCAACCCCCCCCCCCGTACTCCGTACTCCGTGAACGCACTGCACATACAGACAAACATACAGAAGCACGAGTGTGAGCACTTCAAATTATATATCGTAAAAAACAAGCCATAATTAAATGGTATTATATATAGATAGATAGATAGATAGATAGATAGATAGATAGATAGATAGATAGATAGATAGATAGGGGAAATTATTTTGCTAACACATTTTGTCAAAATACAATTTTAAAGACCACGCTACAAAAATATTTGTGTATAATAACATTCAATTACTCATGTGTATTTTTTATTTATAACAGTTTATATCCATACAGCTGGGGGAAGGATGCATTTCTACATTAAACAGAATAATTTATATCTTTATGTCTGAGGGGTAATTAAATATTCAAAACATGGATGTATGAGACAACTATGTAAAATTTTAGACCACTAAGTATCCCAACTTTTGTACTCGGGATAATAAGGACTGTACTAAATGCAATGTTCAAGTCATTTGTAATTGATCAGATCAATTCAGAATAGATCATATTGCCATCTATATATATATATATATATATATACTTTTGTTTTTTATAATACATTTGTATTACATTGTATTATAAGACTTTTGCTGCTTATAGTCAAGACATGTTTCTCCAGGGATCTGCACTTTAGGACACTGGCTTTTTTTCTGCATGCATTAGCATATTTTCATACATTAATCATGTCTTGATTATTGTTATTTTTCTTGTAAATGATGGGGTCACTAGAAAAAAAGCTGAAACTAATTCACTAAGCTAAACAAAATTTTGAATCAATGAAGACGTGATTAGGTTACTCATGATCTTTCACACCCCTCCCAATTCCTGCCAACCAATTTACATGCCACTGATTTATTTATATATTTTCAGTTAATTAATTAATAATTTTTTTTATTTTTTTATTTCTACATTTGCACAGTATACAACCACCACCTTTAATAACGTTGGGAATGCAGACAGTAGCTCAGGGAATACACAGTTGTACTTATCTTCCATTAAGCATCTTCCAATTATGAGAGGAGAACTAACTAACACAATCAGACACCTTGCACGTACAATGAAAGCGCTTAATGTTGTAGAGATGAGCA
Organism: Acestrorhynchus altus; assembly: GCA_034509495.1. Taxonomy (NCBI): domain Eukaryota; kingdom Metazoa; phylum Chordata; class Actinopteri; order Characiformes; family Acestrorhynchidae; genus Acestrorhynchus; species Acestrorhynchus altus. The sequence goes on along the minus strand of CM067501.1, from coordinate 22,856,950 downwards.
GGAAAAGACAAAGCTAATATAATCATGCTGCTTTTCCTGGGGAGATGGAAGAGTGTTGGAGTGTCAGGGTAATGAATGAAAGCAGACATTAAATCAGCCTGCGATATTCCACAGTCTGCCAGCTCCTCTCCTCCACACCAGCCAGCATGTTGACACATTTTTCCCCGGCACCATTTAGAGCAAGCTGGCATCATTAATTGATAGTATTGCCAGTAAATTGGCAACAATGAAAAGACAAATTATGCACAGGGAAAGTGGTATAGAGGGAGGATTTACAGTATTTGAATAATTTAGACCCCCGTGGTTAATTTGACAGGATTGTTATTCTCTGGGAAGGCCCGCTGCTTGAGGAATGAACGGCATGCAATGGGCTCGACTGCTTCTGTAATCAGCCTCTCTGCCACAAAGGGGCCGTGATGCTGCAATGAATCTGTAGATGTGGTTAAGGGGTGGTAAATATTTAGAGAGAGAGAGAGAGAGAGAGAGAGAGAGAGAGAGAGAAGAGAGAGAGAGAGAGAGAGAGAGAGAGAGAGAGAGAGAGAGAGAGAATCACAGTAGTTTTTACTGAGGAGGACTTCAGTGTGCAAAGCTTTTTATCTATTATGTTACATTACAACCTGTATTTAAATGTATTTTACTTGGAAATGAATGCCACGTGATATGTCAGTATATATTCAATGAACACACACAGTGAAACTAATCATTAATGAGTAAGTAAAACTAAACAAAACATTTAGTTACACCTTTATTTTTTCCTCTTAAAATTGTTTGAATAGAAGTAAAAATACAAATTTTCAAAAGACTTAGGATAGTATAAATACATCCAATGCTTACCTGAGTACAAGTAACTGGTAGCAATGGAGTGATACTAACAGGCAGCAAACTTTTTTTACTGTTGGGCTTCTGAAACACTCCTTGGATATGTGAGGTTATTTAGGTCTGGCCTCAGAGTACAGTCTATCTCACTCAATGCATAGAACTGTGACATAAAAGAATAAATAAGCAATGCATTTGTACATACTTCGTGTACCATCAACATCGTTTGGCCAGTCCTTAGCATTCAAAATCATAAGTATTTCAACTTGTCAAAATACACGACATGAATCAACATGACTCAACTACGCAATTAAGGGGCAGAAATGGTGCAATACACAGAGTTCTGCCACTTTTGCCACTTTCCAAAGCTACAGTCACAGACGGAGAGCAAAAAGGGTTTGAGGAGGTAGAGAAGGTGGATCTTTTCCTCGTGTCAGGGCACTTGACAGGCCAGGTCTTCCAATCTGTCCCCTTTAGCACTACCAAGGGACCTTGGAGGAGAAGGACAGGGCCAGGGCCCTGGAAATCGCACCTCTTGCTTTGTTCACACTTTCCATTTCAAGGGCTATTTATCTAATAATGTCCCTGCCTTCCTGGCTCTCACTCAGCCTGCTGCCTACTGCACAGAGTCTGTCTCTGGCTGGCACCTTTAATTATTTCATGCCTAGGAGACAAGTTATAAGCAGAAGTGGCAGGTCAGGTTGTCCCTGACAGCTGGAGATTATTAAAGTTAAAAAAAAAAAAAAAAAAAAAAAAAAAAAAAAGAAGGGCTGAGGTGTTGTAACAGGTCTCCACTCCGCTCCCCCCGGCAACGAGAACACTCTGCTGTTGTGTAGGAAAACAATGGCGCCACCTTAATTTATTGACAGGCAGAATTCATCAAGGAGTATATGCAGGCCGGTATCCCACAGAAACGCACACACATGCATGCTCCCATACATACACACACACATAACCACAGAAATAAAAATGGCAGAGAGAGCGACTCAAAAGCGACAGGGGGCTTGGGAGTAATGGAGACATACCTAGGGAGTAGCCCACTGTGAGGAAGACAAACTTCACTTTCCACCAACCCTGCCTTCAGTAAACACACACACACAGGCACATGGACACACACATACACACACACATACACACACACACACACACACAGCCATGCAGAAGCTGCTTCATTAGAGTGGTGTTTTTGGTACCAGTCAACCCCCTGGTGACTCTGGCAACAGCTCGGTTCGACGCTGTCAGAAATAACAACAAAAGTGCTTGTAGCATTTCCTGTAGTTAAGCCGGATTGAAGAAGTGTACACACGGATCATAAATTTTGAATTCCTGTCCCATCGGTGCCCGTGGAACATTCAACACTCTGGGCCTAATGACAAACACGCTGGAGCTCCAGCCCTGTTAAAGCTCTGCAGAAAAAAAAAAAAACTATATCCTCCAAATTTACACAAAAAAACTGCAGTGGACTAGCAAGTGCTGCCCGGCCCAGCAGAAACAGGCCTACAAACAAGTAGGCTTAAAACTTACGTGATGACTTTTGAATGGCCTCGCTTAAACTGAATTTGTCTGAGAGTTGAAGATGTTACTAGTGAGCAAGTCACAGGCTAACAACTCATAATGCAATGTAACTGTCAGGTTTATGAGAGAAGCTCAGAAGCCTCCAAACATAAGGAGATAAGCACCCTAACACCCTATGAACACTATTCCTTAACATTTGATTATACACTAAATGAATAGAATCATAATGATGAAAAAAGTACTTTGACTACAATATAGTACGAATCCAGTACTTGCCAAAACAGATAATTTATGTAGATGTAAAATATTTTATTCGCCTGAAAATTATAACTGTATTTGATTTGTCTGTAAAAGGTCTATTTTCCTGTAAAAGGTCTATTTTTATGAGGAAACATAAAAATAACAATTGCAGACAAGTTATGTCTTTTTATGTCAAGTTGTGTCAATTGCATCAGTGTACTGTGTGCATGAGGAAAAACTGCTGTCCAGACAGAAGCTTGGTCTGTCTTTACACTGACCTCCTGTCAGTCACTGGCCTTAAACCACATGCCAGAATACAAGCACCTTGCATTGCTGTGGCAAAAAAAAACATGTGTTGCTGCCAAAAAACAAACAAACCAAAAAAACTTCACAACACGACATATATATAATCAGACAAAAGTTAACACTGGAAGTGCTTTTTCAAAGTGGAGAGACTTATGAAACATGAAGACAAAGCAGCTGTATGCAGAATTACTTTTACTCCTCTTAGACAGGTATGTAAACACTGTAAATCTGTACAAGTGACAGGTTTTCCATAAGGAATTGAAAAGCCATTAGCACTTGAGCATCTTTTACACAAGGTAAACAAGAAATGTTTTTAGTATGTGTCAAATCATTTACAACCAGACATTATCCAGACTTGGTAGGGTAGTCCGTGTGTGAACAGAGCAGTTCATTTTTCAGAAAATTCACAGTGGGTCATGCTGTGCCTCCTGCATAAGCAGCACAACTGCCCTTTGCCTAACCCATGGAGAACATTTCAGAAAATTCACATGTGAAAATGCTAATCACCCCACTCACTAGAACCACAAAAAATAAAAGCTTATTTAAGTAATTTTACATCATTGTCAGGCTGTAGATAAGACGAGGCAGACATACTCACAGGGTAGAATTTATTAACAAACAAAAACAAAACATCAGGATACAGTTAAACTCATAGCACTCTGACATGAAACAAAAACTGACCAGGATAGACTGAGACAAAGGACCTTAAATACATAAACTGGAAACACCTGGGGATGATTAAACATGGGCAGAGCTACAAATGAGACACACACTTAAGCATTAAAGATGGGGCGTAGCAAGGGTGGAGACAAAGACCAAAACAAAACAGAATAATGGCAAGAAGGGACAGACAGGAGAGCCAAACATGACAAAAATGTGACACACATTTCTATTGGTCTATTCTTCCAGAATTTACATAGAGTTTACACAGTGTACGGTATTGAATCATGGAGAATCTAAAACTGGACAATAATGGAGAAACATGGTTTTCATTGCACAGCAGCAATAGGCATCCTCAAATACATGAGAAGTCACTCACCACCTCTTTTTGAACTGTGCCGGCCAGCATCACTGTGGAAGTGATGGGGATGGCATGGTTTCGGCTGCTGATGGCAAAGTAGCATGACCCGGGATTCAAACTTGAGTCATGGAAAGAATGATGTTAGCTAGCTAACACAGGTTGTGACTTATGTTTATAGATTTATAATTTTACTATAAAGATGCAATATTTCATAGTAGGCAGGACCACATATGAGGTTAAAAGAGCTTTTAGAGACAAGCTTCGTGTTTATGGTCAGGAATGGAAGGAATACCTAAAAGGAATAATTTGTTCCTCTGTTGCTGTGTTCACCTATTTAACTCCTAGAGACTGTATTTGTTTAATCTTGACTAATGCACTTTTGAGCACTATTTATGTTTTATGCTTTCACCACTTACATGAGGCTGCTGTTTTACGCTGCTGTCACCTTTATGATCTTGTTTTCATTTTTGTGGACATTAATATCTTTGGTTTTGATTTTTACTTGAATGTACTTACACCTGCTTTTCATCTTTAAAATGTACCTTTGTGCTTTTTCCTAGCATTCTTATATATGTAAATAGAGTCTAATGTGTCAGCTATCAAATAAAATCCCTAGCTTTTATGCCAGGGAAGGAGCTCTATGTTTGTTCTGCAGGATGCAGTTAGATTAAATATAATTTAGTGTTATGGAGCTCTGTTCAATAGGTCCTGCACTGCCCTTAACGAGCTGTCATTACTACAATGCAAATCCTTTTTTTTTCCCAGGCAAGCACCAACTCACATCACTATATTTAATTCCCTGCAGTTAGGCTAATATCATTGCCTCCAGTCCGGCCCCACTGATTTAGGTATGCACTGAAGTTATTACAGTGAAAAATAAAACATCCTCTCTGTCCATTCGTTTCAGCCCTGCGCCATAAAGAGCTAACCTAATTCAGCTCAACTGTGCATTTAATGCGGCAGCAAAAGAGCTTTATGAGAGGAGTTTGGTTTACATACACAGGTATACAGTTTGAGTCCATAAACACTTATGGGTTTTCATTAAATGCCTTCAAGTCAAGGCTTGTTATTCAGTTATTAATCTTAAGGTTTATTGTTCAATCACAATTATGAATTATTTGGTAACCCCAGTGGAAATATGTTATGCAGTTATGAGAGTGAGGAATGGTACTCTCTGAGGCTCCCACAAAAGAAGAAGAGATTCAAAATCAAAAAATATTTTTATCTGACATATTATGGAATATAAGATATAAAATTATAATACTTTTTAAAACCCCTTTCCCCTTTTGATCACGATCTGTTAGATCTTTCCACATGAGAAATACATCTATGAGAATAATCAAATTAATCTCTTCAAGCTAATAGCAGCACCAGTGATGTTAAATTTATGGCTACAAGCCTCAACCTTGTGTCTTGTATCACTTATTAAGTCTACCCACTAGCTGAGCATACTCTCATAATAATAATAATAATAATAATAATAATAATAATAATAATAATAATAATAATAATAATGTATTTGCATTTCTATCATGGAGCAGAGACTGTGTGTCTTTGCATGTACATTTATAACTTTTAAAGTGTAAGGCTGATGTTATAATGCTATACTGCAAATGACTTCTGCACTTTTAAAAATAAAGGTGCTTCAACAGGGTCATTGAGCAATGCTGTAGAAGCACCACTTTTGGTTTTAGAAAAAAACACATTTGGAATAGAGACATCAGAGTGTGAATAAACTATTAAACATCTAAAGAACTTTCACTTAATGTAAAGGTCCTTTACAATTTTAAAGGTTACTCACACATCTCTATTACAAACTATGGGCCTTCTCCTCCAACTATTCTTAAGAAGAAACTACTTCTTTAAACCCATTTACACAGTGTCAGAGTGAATTTGAGTTTAACCAATGGGGGATTTGTTCAGGTTATAAAGATAATGGGATTCATCCTTATAAAAACAGAACTGTGAACAATTGTCCAGTTTACAAAACTGAATCTGATATAGATTTTTCATGTGACTTTTCTTCATAAATAAGGTCTATGGTTTTTTTTATGAGACCAAAAGTGCTTTTTCTAAGTCTTCACTTCTTTGAACCATTCAAAACCACTTGAAGGAGCTCAAATATTTAAGAGTGTGTACTGATGATGTCCTGTGTATCCAAAATAATCGGTTAATGCTTAAAGCAGCATTATGTGAGAATTGGTATTTCTTGCTCCTGGGCTCCGCCTACAGTTGGGAAGTGGAACTTTCATTTTTAGGTACCCCTAAAGAAGGACATGCTTACTTACATATGGAGTAAAATTGGAGAGAAAAATTTGGTAAATAAAAAAAAAATGAAAATTGAAATTCAAGCTTGAACTCTAAAAATATGGTGATGCACAGGTACTGAATTTTCAACCTTAAGACCATTTTCTTCAGACATATTGCTATTTCTGAAAATAATTTAAAACCTCTAGTTTTCATTTCTTGCCTGTGCACTGGACCCAACAGACTGTGCCGCTGGAGCAGACACCCTTACATGCAGATACCATGCAGCATTCATAGAGCTATGTGTGGAAAAGCACTTAGTCTGACATAATTTACTTATATTATAGTGTTTTTGGTGGCAACTGATGTCTAAAACAGCTTGCTAAACAGGCCTTAGTCACTAAGCATCAGTTTTTCAGTGAATGTTGTGAAAACAGTGTCAGGTAGTATTTCCTCGCAGGCAGCATAGAGAAGGGTCTTAAGCCTTTATTATGCTGTCACTCACTGTACTATGTCCCGCTCAGTTGATGGCACGCCCCCATGCCAGATCAAGGGCAAAAGTCTGAAACTGAAAAAATACGACCTGAAAGTGAAACAAGGCCTAAATGTGGGGGGAAAAAAGACCTGAACCCAAAAGATATATTTATAACTGAAAAAATAAAACATCAAATATCAAAATAGACATGGACAATAGACAATCTAAATCAATGAGTAATTCATTGATTAATGATTATTAAATATATATATATATATATATATGTGTGTGTGTGTGTGTGTGTGTGTGTGTGTGTGTGTGTGTGTGTGTGTGTGTGTGTAGATAGATAGATAGATAGATAGATAGATAGATAGATAGATAGATAGATAGATAGATAGATAGATAGATTATTAATAGAAATTAATTAATTAAACATATTTTTGGCTCCGTGCATAAGCATGTTCTTCATTAGAGGGACTTACAAGCATTTACTGGTTGTTGTGAGACAACTGTGAAAGAAGCAAGTGGAATGAGGCAGTGGAATAACATAACATTACCTAATTTTACACAAATATGACTCAGTTATGAAGCATTAAACAGTTCTTGCAAACATTGTTCTGTCCTCTTGATCAGTGTTAGCACAGGTAGCAGCAAACCATGCCCAGAATGGCAATGAGAGAGATGCTGTTCTTTTATTTCCAGGTCAGAGAAGCATCAACATGAATTTGATGCTGTTTTGAAGTAAATATGCTACATTGTGTGGGATCAAACTAATCAGTGTGGTTGGAAACATCGTAAAATGAGCTAGGAATTTTAATTTTGTGGTCATATTGTGACTCTTAAATGAAGCATTTTAAGAGTTTATGAAGTTTTTTTATGAAAATAATTCTTAATTCAACTTCTTTTCAGTAAAGGACAACTGTGGTGTTACCAAGTTTGGGTTAAGACCATGTTTAATAAAAAAGAGAGAGAGAGAGAGAGAGAGAGAGAGAGAGAGAGAGAGAGAGGGAGAGAGAGAGAGTCCTGGTTGAAGTAGTGTGTCCTTGGCAGAGTGGAGCATCAGTACAGGCCCAGCAGAGTGCCTAACTAACCTTCATTTCCCTCCAATCAGCCGTCATCTTGCTCACTGTCTGTGGAAGGAGCCCACACAGCGAGCCGACAGGCTGAGCACTAAGCCGCACTGGACTGTCCAATTACATATAATTGTTATCAGTGGGGGGTGATGGAAATCGAGGGATGAGGGTGGGGGCACTTTGTTGCTGTCCTGCCTGACAGCATGGCTTATCTCACACAGCTTCTGTCATTTTTACACACAGCCCCCCAAACCCACTCACTCACCCACCCCCTCCCAAATCATATCACTCCTCCATCCACCCTCAACCCCTTTAAACCCTGCCTCTAAACCCTTAGTGGGATAGCTGGAAGAACAAGAACACGAATGAGAGAGAGAGAGAAAGATGTAACTGAAGACCTCTAATGACCAGGTTTCAGTTAAGGCCTTGCTGTCGGCCATTAGACTGTATTCTTACTCGTATTAAGCTCTGCCAGCCCTCACTGATGGAAAATTGTCACATTAGGAAAGTGCTGGCAGTGTGTGATGGGAAATGTTCCAAACAGATTCAGACTCTGGATCTCCAAATTACTTTCACCCAACCCAAGTTGTGCTACTGTTAAAAAAGGGAAAGGAAAAAAAGAAAGAGTAAATGAGTTCAGTGGCATCAAACATTTGGCTGCTCCACTTAGTTGCAGAAAACAGGGGTTTGGTTTTTGAGTTTTACTTAAGTTATTATATACCATATTAAAAATATAGTTTTGGGCTGCGACACTTGCACAAAAACGCTGACAAAAGTGCTTTTTAAGGCTCATGCCAAACATGCTCCTTTTTATTCTGCTATTAATGAAAAATACAATGAGGAATACTTTAGGGGGAACGGCACTAATTAGAGAATAGATCAAAGCGTCCCTTTAATTCCTACACACAGAAAGAAATAGAGGGGTAAACACAGATCACTACCTCTCCCTAACAACTCTCAGCACAAAAAACACAACAGGAGCCAATGCATGCTCCGCAACAGAGCACAGCACACAGGCCCAAAATAACCCAGTGTTATACCCAGTGTAACACATAATGTACCCTAGAGAAGTAAATGACTGAAAATGATTCAGTGTGTTTTGAGAACCAAAGCCTTAGTTTAAATGCTTTCCATCCTGCGAGCGAGCATAAAGCCCCATCACAGGCCGCTCTCGCTGCTCCTCATACATAATGTTGTCTTAATCCAATAGCAGGCAATTAAAAATGTAGCCATGTTGTAAATTAACGATTCAATTAATTAGCAAAAACTATTAGCGTATCAATTAGAGAGCTGTGTGCAGATGGATTCCCTGCTTGCTCAGAGGGCATTACACGTTTAAGCGGCTCTGTCATTCCAAATGATGATGAGGGAACTCACGTGACCACGAGGAGTGTGGGAGCTGTCAAATTAAATCAGCCCAATCTATCGCAAAGCTAACGCTGTGGAAACACTGAGCTTAAGACAACTACGTTTCCTTTTGGTGCAGAGGGATAGACTGATATGGGAAGCATTTTCTCTTATAAAATTTAAACGACCCACATCCCACCTGTTTCCTCCATTATATTAATGTCACCTTATTGTGTTATATGTGTTTTAAGCACAAAAGAACTATTCATTTTTTACATGACCATTTTCCAACCTGTCTTTAGGCATTAAACAGGCTGTCTGTGCCTTTAATATATTTTATTTAAGAACAGATTGGTGTTCTGACTTTACTCCATCCGCCCTGGCTGAAACACTTATTATAACTTCAGTGTTAATACGCAGAGTTGACCTCTGTAGAATCCCTTGTTCAAGCATTAAAAAAAATTAACCTTGTCATGAAACTCATCATTTGAAGAATGCTACAGAAAAGCCAGAAGAGTTTGGAAACAAGTGCCACGGATTATTGAAGTAAAAATAAAACTTTTGGGCTTTTAGGTATAAACTGGAGAGGGATTCAGAATATGATACAGCCTTTCCAATTATATGGGTTTTGAAAGTATACTCTACATTTTACTTAATTTACTGACATTTTAACACTCATACTACTTGTAGTATTTGGGTAAAGCAAGAGATTTGTCCAACAACAACAACATTTTATGTTGAAAAATTACACTTTCACTCTTCTAACTCCCCCTCAAATGATCATGAAATAGAAAGGATTATTCCCTCTGTTACATAATTATAGGAGGCAACCTTTCAAATGTTAACCATTGGGTAACATTGAGGAAAGAAAAGCCTTCTGACTGTCTCTGTCCAACCTGCTGGCTTGGCTTTAAACCCTACCTCTGCACACTCCTTCACGATCAACTAAAACATTTCAAAGAAGCTGACTGGACGGGAGATCCACTGATACTCGAGTTCGATTTACTCTTTAACGGTTCCTAAATGGTGTGTGACTTGGACATAGTGTTGTAAGAAAAATCATTAATATGGGAATTAATGTGTTCATATAGGTGTTTTACATTGTGTGGGGATTCCTGAAACAGATTGCTTGCGCATCTCCTTTACAAACATGGTTTTTAAAATAACCATTTATTACATTTTAGGGTAGATGTTTTATCTATAGAATTAAATTACTATTTAAATCTAGTGTTTTAATTAGCATCTATGAGATTGCAAGATTGCGATATATCAGAGTAGTTAAGAGTAGCAGCATAAGATCCAGGCCTTTCTATTACACGGGTATTTTAGAAGTGACTGCAGGTAGACAAACCTTGACTAACCTGAGGTGGAAAACTGTTCTTTAAAGCTGAAAGTGAGACATAGATAAACATACAAATACCATAAATGGCACAGAGTGACTACATGTCAGCAGAGTGTAAAGCGGACAGACTGCTCCACGAGGTCATCGTATGCCGCTAAGTGATTAGGGCCAGTAGGAAAGTGACACAGCATTGAGTATGTCTTCAATAGGTCAGCTCCTTCTCTCCTCTCCTATTTTCATCATGGCCTCTAGCTGCCTGGATCAATCTACCTCTTATACATACATTACCATACACTTAATGGATCTCTTCTTAATCAAGCGCAGTGATGATGAATGGCTTTGACAGTGAATTCAATAACAGACGGGGGATTTTTAAGCTGCTGTGTGATTGTTGTAGATGGATTCTGTACGCCGAGGTTGTGTGCGAAGTGAAACACCAAAATTACCCTTGTCATGTAGCATCCAGAGAAGTCACGATTAAAAATTCATAGAATTCATGAGAGTCAAATCCATGCCATATATGACAACTTATGAACAGTTCAGAACAGCTCAAAATGGAATCAATTGGTGACAGTAATGATCATGTGACCTCTGCAGCAGAAAGAATTGGTCTGGTTCTGTAGATATACAGCAAAGGTGCATAAACACTTTGTCTTAGGGGTTCAAAGTGGAATGTTTGTTGTGGACCAAAGAGCCAAAGACACAACTGTGTAAAAAAATAAAGAAAAGCATATCACTGCATATTCAAAATAGTAACTTTACAGGAAAAGCAAATAAAAAAAACATATTTACTTCCAATGAAAGTTCATGTAAAGATGTTTCGTTCCAAGTCATTTTGGAGAATTTCTATTATGAGTAAACTGGGTATAAATGATGTAGTAAACTAAAAATCAACGGAGATATGAAGTTACATGATACAAAATATGTGTGTTTTCTTTGAACAGCAACAATATTATGCAACATTATACACATATGTTAAATAACTAAAATACTTAATTATATAAGAATATATATTGATATAGTTATAGATATAGAGAATTAAAATGTTGTTCTCTTATTGAGACTGAAGGACTTTGTATGTATCCATATTTTAGTCTATTTTCTTTTTCAACACTGTATCTGCCCTGTACACTGTGTAAATAACTCTGGTTAAATAGATTGAATGGGTTGAATAGAAATACTCTCAAATTACTTTAAATCACTAATTTTATACTAACTTCCATTCAAAGTTAAAAACATTTATATGTGTTTTTGATTGGACAGTGACGGTATGCAAGCTTTATTTTTAATAGCATAGGATTGATAGTACTGATGGTAACAAACACCAGTAGAGCTAAAGAGGTATACACACACATAACACACATATACACACACAGTACAGAGGGCCGAGCTCAGAGATCGTGTGGCCGAGCCATAGTGAGGGAGTCAGTAGCTGACCAATGCTGCTATTTGTCCTGAGCTAAATTCAATAACAGGAACCATATATAAGAGAGGGGAAATAACATGGCAAGCCCCAAGATTTATCATGGGATGGGAACTCATTGTTGCGCTTATCTTTTCAATGATGTGCTATTTCCAGTGGGTAATGACTTATGGCTCTCCCCTGCTCTCTCACTTTCTCCCCCTCTCTCTCCTCTCTCTCTCTCTCTCGTTCACATGGCAGCTCACTTGTGCCGCTAACAAGTGAGGGTTGAGTGTCAGGGGAATGAACTGAGTGCTAGTACTGGATTGAGTAAACTAGTGGGGACGATGCTACTGTAGGCCTAACTGTCCTTCACTTGGATAGCACCACTAATCTCTGTGCTGATCAAGATGAAGGACAGTGAGTTCTTTATCATGGAACTCCTGAACTGTAGTCTGCTTCCAGCCACATTAAAAGTACACTCTTTAGCACTTCATTGAAATGCCTGTTTAGCAAAATTTTATTTTTACTAAGAAAAAAAAGAAATAAGGCGAGTAGGCAAAAAAGGGAAACATTCTTCAAACTATTCAATTTCAGAGAGACTATTTTTGAACTCCCTGAAGCTGTGGGTAAAATCATCTGATTCTCCTGAGCTAACTGTTACTGCAGAGGTGCACAAATTCAGCACAGTATTCACACACATTTTAGCCATTAATACTGAATACCCACAGAGCTGACATTTCATATTTCTTAAATCCATATTCCATAGCCATAACTCCAGGCACACTGCTGCCATATCATTTCACTGACTGATTTATTATTATTATTATTATTATTATTATTATTATTATTATTATTATTATTATTATTATTATTATTATTATTATTACTACTACTACTACTACTACTACTACTAGAAACATCCAGTCAAGTCTTTCAATGTCTTTCTTTCTAGGAAGTTTTCTCATTTCATGTAGATTATCATATTCCATATTCCAATCACACTGCGATACATTTTTTCTGTCTGGGTTTGTTTTTTTTTTTTCTTTAGCCATTAACTCTGACTATGCAAATTTCTCATTTTATTAGTTAAATCTATATTCAATATACACAAACCAATCACACTGCAATGTCGTTTCATTGTCTGTTTTTTGATTTTTTTTTTTAAAGAAATATCTAATTAAATCCAGTCAAATATTACAGTGTTTTTAAATCTAGGACATTTTCATTAAAAACATTTTTATTATTCATTCTGTTTCCCTGACAAATAAATAAAATTATTGGTGTGAGAGAATAATATATAATCAGAATAGAATTGTCCAAATCCCAGATGACTTAAACACTTCAACTAATTTTTGATGTCAGATGTATGTGATGCAAGAGTTTATTATTATTATTATTATTATTATTATTATTATTATTATTATTATTATTATTATTATTATTATTAGTTTATTTATTTTTGCTTTGCTTTGTAATGTTGAGCTGAAAAACTGTAATGATAGTTTTACATCTAATTATATTGATAATGATATTTTATAGTAAAAAATTAAATATATTTGGTCTGGTAGATATTGCATGTTAAAGAAGACTGAAGAGGTCACAGAAAAAAGTAGACAATGAGGCTTTGTAATAAATGTGCGTATGTGTGTGTGTGTGTGTGTGTGTGTGTGTGTGTATGCATAGTGCATGCGTACGCTCTGACAGAGATGACAATAGGGTTTTACAGGAATCTCTGAATGTCAGACAGACTCGACGCTGCTTCTGTGTGTGTGCTAATTAACCCTGACAATGCTGCTGCTTAATTCCCTATTTATATGTATCAAAGCAAATAGGCCTGCACTACTACAGCCTGTCACTGGGGCTTTATCAATCACATCAGCAGCTGGAAATTGGCGGCCTGTCTCTTGATTCAATCCTGCAGAGGGGAAAAAAGGGAAGTTTATCTGCTGGAAATCTTGTGATCGCTCCATGACAGTGTGTACTGACACAAAACACAGAGACTGTCTCCTCCTATACTCTGGGTAAATGCGTAGTTATTTATTTCTTTTCTCTAATGAGACCTCTTTTTTCTTCTTCTAATTGGACAATATGAAGTTGGTCAGCTTCTTAATCTCTATGCTGTATAATACACACACCCTCACTCACCCCCACATAAACACACAGAGAAATCCAGTCTGTGTCTCTGCATGGGTCTGAGAAGGTTGTGTCTAGAGCAGGAGAAAGGAGAAAACAGTCATATACACGAACTGACAGCATCTGCCATGCCCTGCTCCATCAACGTCTGTGCCCTGCTATAGCTCTGCCTTACATAAACACACACACACACAAACACACACAACATTTTTCAGGTTAGTACTTGGGACCTCACTAACCTCCCATTGAATGTGTTTAGTTATGTGTCATAAATCAATATGTAGTGACGAGTTGACAGGGCTAAATGGTGGGAAAAAATCCCACCAATAAACAGGAGGCCACAAGTACAGATTATGGCACCCAAACACAAACACATGCCTACACACAGCAAGGTCTGTGCTATCTGCGGTGTCAGGGCAGTGTCACTGTCATGGGTGACAGGTGCTGCCATAGTGCTGTCAGTCTCTCTGTCTGCTGCCCCCCTCGCTCTCTCTCTCTTTCTTTCCCCCTCTCTCTCACCCTCACTGGTGAGTGACAGATGGACAGCTCGCTGTATCTCAGAATGAGTGAGAGTGTCAGGCCAATCAGGTAGGACAGCACTCATTGTGTCGCTCCTGCTCCATCCTTCACCTGGGCCAGTTGCACTCCAGTCGTCCTGGAGACACGGGTTGGAGGAAGCAGAGCTCAACTGTAACTCCCAATGTAACTTCTTTTTGTTTTTTATTTGAAAACACCCGCTCACATGTGGTTGGTGTTAACATTTCATAGCAAACTTTATAAGTCTTTCTTTAAATCCATGAACTCCATCAACTCACTGTACGCTGTAGTCTTACATATAGCATATAGCTATGTACATATTACTATTTATGATTCAGTCACTACTATGAAACTGTCATGTATCTGTCCACTTGGCCCCTCTGTCTGTCCATTCATATCATCTCTTCTGTCTTCCCCTCACATCACCACCAATTTCTTAGCACATGTGTTTTGTTTTGGTCTTGTCTCCACCCTTGCTCCGCCCCTTCCCATCAGTGTCTCATTTGTAACCCTGCCCATTCATTATCTAGTCCCAGGTGTTTGTCATGTTGTCCTTGAATTTAAGTTCCTCTGTTTCAGTCAGTCTTTGTAAGTCCTTTTGTTTGTTAACATGTGTTTTGTTTGTTTTTTACAGCATGAGCATTAGCTTTTGTTTGCTACCTAGTGTTCATGTTAGCATGTGTGCTCTCCGTTTGTTTTTGGATCCTCTGTTTGTTCCTTTAAATAAATCCACACAACTCTGCAAGTTCTTTCACCTCCGTTTGTCATCACCTGCTAAGTGCATGCCCAGTGACTGAAATATAAAATGAAAGTTATGTAATTATAAAAAGTACAGTAAGAAACTGTATGCTCACTCTGACATGCCAAAAGTTATCAGTATGTAAATTGAGGACAAAATGTTCCACCTGGGAAATTTCTGTGTGGAGTTTGCATGTGTTTGCATGTGTTTGCATGGGTTTCCTCCGGGTACTCCGGTGTCCAAAGACGTGCGGTAGGTTAATTGGTGACTCTAAAATTGGCCCTTAGTGTGTGAATATGTGTGTGTGAGCCCTACAATGGACTAGCGCCCTGTCTAGGGTTGTTTCCCGCCCATGCGCTCAGAGTTGCTGGCTGGGCACTGGCTCCCCCCGTGACCCTATTCAGGAATAAGCGATATAGAAAATGGATGGATGGATGGATGCTCCACAAAAGGCTTGGGAATGCCAACATTTGTATAAGTTATGAGGTGTTATCTTGTGAGTGAACACTGGCCAGTTTGCTCATGGCAAGGAAATGTGAATTATCAGAGTGCAAATAAGTCATGATAGTGGGTGCTGGATGGATGGGACATTTCATTTCTGAAGTTGTGTGGGCAACTGGCCCAATGGCACAATGCATTATCTTGTGGGAATATCCCATCATGGTGAGGATACATGAAGTCCACGAAGAGCTGCAAATGATCACCAAGCAGTGAAATATTGTGGACACTGGTCAATGATAATCTATACCTGTATGGAACCACCACAAGATTGCTCTGTGCCTTGTTGACGAATGGGGTCCATGGCTTTATTGGGTCTGTGCCACAGTGTCATCAGGGCTGTGATTCAATGAACCATGTCACATCTTGCCACTCCTCTAGGGTCTGGGTAGCAACCTCACAAGCCCAGGTGAGGCTCTGTGTGTGGTGATGTGGCATTAACAGAGGCACTCTGGTGGGCCTTCTGCTCCTTTATCACATTAAAAGCAACAAAGTGCTGTGCTAATCTACAGGATATGCATGTGGGACCTCCTGCATTGAATGTAAATGTGATTTCTGCTATAGTCACTTGTCTTTTTGTATGGACAATTCTAGTCAGATGCTGCTTTTCATGATCATTAAACAACCTTGTGGGTGGCCAATGCACTGTCCACCAATGGTGGTAATGCCTTCTATTATGCATACCTGGTCCACACAAGATGCTGTGGGTCAAAAAATATTAAATGCTTGCAAAATATCAGAATTGGAAAGTCCCATCCATCTGGCACCAACTATGATACCTCTCTGAAACTGCACTAATTCACATCACCTTATCATGAACATAATGGTCAGACTTTTGGCATGTCAGTGTGTTCTAATATTAGTGTAATATAAGTAACTAAACACATACTCCTCAGAGAAGGAGCTTTGGGATGTTAATTTTCATGGGTGCCCAAAACTTTT
Organism: Acestrorhynchus altus; assembly: GCA_034509495.1. Taxonomy (NCBI): domain Eukaryota; kingdom Metazoa; phylum Chordata; class Actinopteri; order Characiformes; family Acestrorhynchidae; genus Acestrorhynchus; species Acestrorhynchus altus. Next base: position 22,840,314 of record CM067501.1, on the reverse strand, counting down.
GCTCAGTACTGTTCTTGCTGCCTTGCTGCAGTAGTATCAGGCTGAAAGGTGTGGGATTATGAATAGGGGACATTTCTTGTCCTGTGGGTAGAGCTGACCTGGGTGGAATCTGAAGCTGTTTCAGCAGCCACTGCATCCTCTGCAAAGCCTTTGTAGCACTTATATTAATACAGCTGAAGTGATTGTTGTTTTCTTGCTTTTTCCACATGGAAAAAAAAAACATCAAGACAAATCTTCAAAACCGAGTAAAGGACACTGATCAATGGGGCACTGGAAAATGAAAATGATAGAAGGGAATGAAAAAGGGCCCTCTCAATATCCGCCGTCCAGCCAGTTCAAGCTCCTGCTGCTGAAAAAGGAGACACTTTTATATGATTATATATTATTCCACTGGCCTGGCACCCGGAATATTTAACAGTGCTATTGTAGTTTCCAATGTTACGCTTTTGCGGCTGAATTACGTTCCAGGGTTGAAAGTGGGGAGAGGGCAATTTTATTTCCTGTGATCAATCTGGGGTGAATTTGGGTGCTTTTATTGAATAAGTGTTAAGTCATGTAGGGGCCAGTGGCGGCTCTTTAGGCTGCACTGATAGGTGCTGATGGGCGGCAGAGGGATGATGGAGTAGAGGGGCTGTGAGAGACTTTATGGCTCCACTTCATTTAAAATTAAAACGGCTGCCACACTCAGCCCATCTGTGAATCAAAAGGGCAAAACCGGCCACTTCGGGCTGTCTTGCCACAAGATGGATGAGCAGCCTACCAGTTCTCCACACCGTGTGTGCTGTGTGTGTGGTGGGAGGAGTAAGCGGGAGTCAGAGAAAGAGAAAGAGAAAGAGAATTTGCTTTGGATCAATATGAAAATGATAACTCATTTCTCATTTCATTCTTATTGTTATCAGAGTGGGTAATAAGTTCCCAAAATCGGCTGAAACTATGATGTTGTCCAGTGTATTTATATTTTAAAGGGACCATACCATAGAAAATAAATGTAATTATCTTAACCACCTAATAGTTACAGTAGCAGGCAAAATTTGGGCGTCCCTGTTCAAAATTTACTGTTTAAGTAACTGCAAACAGTTAAGCAATAATCATAATAATCATAATAACAAAACAAAAAAGGGCCCAAAGCAAAACTTTTGGCACCCTACATGGTTAATACCTAAGAGCAAATTAATACAGCTGAAGTGATTGTTGTTTTCTTGCTTTTTCCACATGGAAAAAAAAAACCATCAAGACAAATCTTCAAAACCGAGTAAAGGACACTGATCAATGTGGCACTGGAAAATGAAAATGATAGAAGGGAATGAAAAAGGGCCCTCTCTGATTTTCCTTAAAAATTTGAAACTGTGTTTCATGCAACCATTTTCATTTTCAGAGTGGTAGGCAGCTGCATATAAGAATCCATGGTTAATATTTTTTGGGACAAGGTTAGAAGAGCCTGAGTATTTAAAAAGCTTTGAAAGGTGCATGACCTTTCCTAATCATGACAGTGAACAAGCCATAGCCCTAACAGGCTAATTAAGGTCTGAGACATCGGTCAAAGTTATCTGAGCACTCAAATCTCCTAGGGTTCCCATACTTTAGCAAAATACTCCTTACTTTTTTCAAAAAGTTTTTTTCAAAAAAAAACATTGATTTTCCTTAAAAATTTGAAACTGTGTTTTATCTTTGACTTTATGCCTTTTGGAGATTATTTCATTTTCAACTGAATTATCTGTTCACAGTAACAGTAATTTTGACCTGGGGTGCCCAAACTTTTGCATGCCACTGTATTTAACCCTTATGATAAATCTATCTTTGACCTAACTTTAATCTATACCTAATCTACACCTAAACCTAATCTTAAGTCTTATTCTAAATTTATATTTAACTGTATTGAAATGAGAAATCCTTATTCCATTCACTCTCCAGGCACTGTTTGGCCAATTCTTCTTCAAGGACATGACAGACAGGCTGTGTGTGTAACTGTGTATTTCGTCCGATGCCACTGTCAGTGGCCAGATGCAAAAGCATGAAAATAGGTCATATTTTTGGACAAAAACAATCAGCAAAAAGGTGCATTGCAAAAGTTTTCACCCTGTTGGCATTGTTTCGTATTTTGCAACCTCAAAACCTGGAATTAAAATTTATTATTTGAAGGTTTGCATCATTTCATTTACAGCACATGCCTACAATGTTGAACATTTGATTTTTTTTTTTATTGTGAAGTAAATAACAAATAGGACAAAATAAGGCCCCAGTACCCAGTCAGTACTTTGTAGAGCTCCCTTTTGCAGCTATTACAACTACAAGTTGCCTTGGATAAGTCTCTGAGGTTGTCTCTATGAACTTCTTACCACAGGTATTTTTGCCCGTTCCTCCAGGTAAAACTGCTCCAGCTCCATCAAGTTAGATGGTTTATGCTGGTGAACAGCAATCTTCAAGTATGACCCCAGATTCTCAATTGGATTAATCTCTTGACTTTGACTAGGCCATTCCAATACATTTACACATTTACACATACAGCTTTAGCAGTGTGCTTGACTCATTGTCCTGTTGGAAGGTGAACCTCCATCCCAGGCTCAAATCACTGACAGACAACAACAGGTTTTGCTCAGAAATATCCCTGTATTTAGCGCCATCAATTTTCCCCTAAAATTGGATCAGTTTCCCAGTCCCTGCTGCTGGAAACATGTTCTTGGGGTGATGCGATGTGAGATGTGTTGTCTTGTATTCCTTGGTGGCCGAAAATGTCTCATCTGACAAGAGCATTTTTCTCCATACATTTGGCGAGTCTCCAACATGCCTTTTGGCAAACTCAAAATGAGCATTGCTTTTTTTTGTCTATTTTTGGCCACTCTTCTGTAAAGCCCAGCTCTATGAAGTGTCTGGCGTATTGTGGTCTTTTGGACAGATACTCCAGTCTCTGCTTAGAAACTCTGCAGCTCCTTCATGGTTACTTTTGCCCTTTGTTCTGCCGCTCCGATTAATGCCCTCCTTTCATAGTCTGAGAGTTTTGATGGGTGGCCCTCTCTTGGCAGGTTTCTTGTAGTACCATGTTCTTTTAGGTTGATCATAATGGATTTGATGGTGCTCTGGGGTTTAATATTTAATCTTTTATTTATAACAAACCCTGGCATGTACTTCTCAACAACTTTGTCCCTAACTTGTTTTGGAGATCGCCTTTGTCTCCATGGTGTTGTTTGGTTAGTGGTGCGACTTGATTAATGGTCTTGCAGCCTCTGGGGCCTTTCAGAAAAGGTACGTATATACTGACAGACCATGTCTGACCAAAACTATTTAGGGGCTTCATAGCAAAGGGAGTGAATACATATGCACATATGCACATACCACCGGGGGAGCCGGTGCCTAGCCAGCAAATCTGAGCGCAAGGGAGAGAAACAACCCTAGACAGGGCGTTAGTCCATCGTAGGGCTCACTCACACACACACACACACTCAATTGCACAAAACAACCTGTTCAACTCTAAGGAACAAAGAGAAGTTAGAAATGTTAACACAAGTAAATGACTTCTGAATATTCTTCAGGCAGAAACACCTTGTTGATGAGAGAGGTCAACAGAGAATGGACAGACTGTTTCAAGCTGACAGAAAAGTCACATCATCTCTTTTCTGCTCCGCATAGTCCATTTGAAAAGCATAGTAAAGTGGGCATTGTAATTTCTCAGAAAGAAATTAACCAAAAAAAATATTATCAATCCATCTTTTGTGAGAATAGTCATTGGTTTGCTCTCCTCCAACACCTTCATACCCCCACAAACATGCTAAAAAGCTTTTGAGTACTTCAATGATCAAAGTACCCCACTTGTTTGAACAGAGTGATACAAAGTCATTAGAAATGCATATAACAAGACAGCTACTGCATATTAACAACACTCAGGAGCCAATTAATCATTAGGGCATCAATATCTAATTTGCATAAAATTATTCTCTTTTAAGAGTCTATGTTGGAGGTGACAAGGTGAGGTCATCGATAATGCAAATGAGCCATTAGGTAGACACGAGTCCAGACAGAGTCAACAAAGAAAAGAAAGACGAGCAGGAAGTTTTAGAGAGAGACTTTGAAATCCAAGTCATCTGCTCACTCACATCAGATATTGAAAATATGTGATTACATCAAGGAAAGCAAACCAAAAGTCAGACAAAAACAGTACTGGAGTTTTTTGTGATATTCTGAGTAACTTCCTCAACCATTCTTCCACAACAATATCTTACAATTTATTAGCAAATGTGAAAAGTTTTACATTTCAAAACTCCTTATTGATTGCCCCACCCTTCAATATCATCTCCAGTTCAGTGCCAACCCACTCCCTTCATTAAGCCTTATTGATCTCCAAGACAAATCCGACAGCAAATAAACCACAAACTCCAACCATGAACACCACAGTCAGCAACAGTCTTAAGTGACAGTATTCTTGTTAATAGTCAAATTAATAAACAAGCTAAGTCAATAGACAGAAGCCACCAAAATATCTGCAAGATGCTTAGTATTAGATTGATCTCATTATTATTATTAATATTATGTATTAAAGTAATGGGTGAGATGTGTCATAAGCCCCTTTCACACATGCACAATAAACTAGAAGTTTTCTAGCTATCCCGTCATTTACACAAATATCCAATTCAGTTGTGCCAAACATTACCCAGACTTTATTCTCATAGGCCCTAGGATAACGTTCTGTTTATGTCGGAGTGAGACCATGTGTGAAAAGAGCAGTTAATTTTCTGGAGAATGGTGGCTCATGGCATGTTGCCTGCATGCACTTCACAGGCTCCGAGCCTTGTCTAAACCACATTTGCGGTAGCAAATGTACAATAGCTGTACAATACATGCCTGAATCCAGGCCTGATTCCCTGGATCTTTTCTGGGGTTCATATGCAAACTAAGATAACTGCATATTTACGGGATTTGAAGGATAATGTAAAGTATAATGCTTGTCACTGGGTCTGTAACCAATTGAGGTACAATAAGGTATCTTAACATTTTTGTACTAGTTTGGTACTATTTGATACTACTATGTAAAATGACCTAGTGAAAAAGTGTCAGATGTCAGGTGTGTTTGCTTACATGTAGCAATATTTATTGTTGTCTCCTTAACAGCCTCATAATTCAGAGAATCCATTGACCCTCTTTGGATTGACCCTCATTGAAATCACCATGGGACCCGCATTGACCCTCATTGAAAACACCATAGGAAAAAAACAAATTGAGTGTAGGACTTTTTCCCACTCATTTTTGGAGAAAAACTGTGTATATAACACTAAACACTAAATCCCTTATTTGGGCATAAGGCCATCTATCTGCAACTGTCAGCACATCTTCAGTCCACTAACAACATTGTCAAAAATGTAATTCATATGAAGTCTTATTGAAGTGTTTTTGAGATTTGAGAGTCCAAACTGTTTTCTTTAGTTTAGTGATAGAGCTGCAAGTCTAAGACTGCTAACAAAAGTCAGCAGTCTTCCAAAATCTGTCCTGTTAATGCATGCTCATACACTTAATCTGTTCTAACCACATCTTCATTTAAATCACACAAATCTGTCAGTGTGGTGTATGACTAACAGTGGGTAGAAACACAACATATTATCACAAAAAAGCACAAAAAAAATGCTTCTACAAAATTCTACAGGGGAAGCAAATCAATGCAAATAGATTTTATTTAGTCATTCTGTAACATTTACTTTGGTCTATCCATCATTTGTTTATGAAGTTGCAAGGTTTTTGCATAACATCAATGATATGTGTTAATGAATGTGGTAAATGTATGCTGTTACAGAATAAAACCGTAATCAGAACACAAATGCATTATATCAATAATTACTAGCTGCATTATTATATTAAAACTGCATACATAGTCTCTGCATACAAAAATGCATATAGGCATATACTTTGGGCCTATCATCAGGTTTGACCCCCTATGAACCCACAGACATCAGTGTGGGTTGATAGGATGGACCTTTCTCTCCCTGCATCACTCAGCACAGTACTATCCATTGTGTGTGTCTGTTCACTGATGTTAATGAACCAAGTACTGTTCTCCTCCAAGCATGTTCGACTGCCCAGTGACGATGCATTAATGGGGTTGTCTGACTTCATGTGACATGAGTAAGAACATGCTCACCTTCAGCCTCCCAATTCTAGTAGCATAGTATAAAAGGATCCTAGTAGTGGGAAATTTTAATTGCAAACTTCGTATGACATTTAAATACTCAATTAACCAGAAAATTAATTAATTAAATAATTAATTAAGCACTTTATATACTATTTTAAACTTCAGTCATGTGAAAAAGATAAGACACCCCATGAACACCTTTTCAAACATGGACTTTTCATTTTAACAATACTGAGAGATAAAAGTGAGATAACTAAACACGTTAAACTAAAGAAATCTTAAAAATCATTAGCAAAAAGTAATTCATAGAAAGGCAATTTTCATATGAGTAAAAGTTAGTACAGCCTATGCCCTAATTGCTGGTATTTCCTCCTTTGGCTTAAATAATGCCAATTAGATATTTCATATAACCACCAGTGTCTGACTTCAACTGGAAGAAAGATTTTCTCACTCCTCCTCACTCCTCTATGCAGAATTCTGTCAGCTATGTGATGTTTATGTCTTACATTTTCCTCAAGCCCTTTCTAATACAATCAAGATTTCATAGTGGTTGCTATGCTGGAGAGCTCTCCAGGACCTGCTGTAGCAAAGAAACCCCAGACCATGACACTTCCACCCCCATGCTTTGTAGTTGATATGAGGTCCTTATGTTCGAATGCTGTTTGGTTTGCGGCATCCTGTGGTCTGCTCTTGGGCAGAATTTGCTTGGCCATGTTGGCCAAGGGTTTTATATCCCTTCCCAGATTCTCATGCATCTACAACCTTCTTTCTGAAGGCCTCAGGGAAATCTTTGCATCACAGCATGCTGATGGCACTCACTTCAACAACCAAGAGCAAACCAAACTAAAGGTTTAAATAAAACAGCCTCCTCCAACGGTCTAGTCTAGACGGACCAGGCAAGCTGTGTGTGCATTTGCACATTTGTCTAGCAATGCCTGCAATGACAGCTGAATGTATTCATTAGAAGGGGTGTCCACAAACATTTGGATGTATAGTGTAGGTTGACCTATCACTATTTTATTTCAGAGCACTGTTCCTGTTTGCTATGTGTTAATGTCATTTTTTCCTACTTATATTTATTTAATGGTATTATTTTAATCTATTAATCCTTTGGTTTCGGTGACAAATTACTACAACTCTTAGCTATAAAAATGTTTAAAACTAAAAAAACTAAATTTGGACACTTAAACCTGCCTTGTCTGTTTGACAACATTTGCATGGGCAACCATTCCTTTAACCAAGGCATTTGTTTAACTAAAATAAAAGCAGTTAAACCTGCTTTTGATTTCAAAATAAGTTTTGTGTATAGCGCTCCCGCTTACCCCAGCCCTCCCTTGTGCCCCTTCAGCTATTTCTGTGGTTCTCCTGCACACTCCTCACTCTAGCTCAGGCCACGGTTCTCTCACAGCTCATCAGCCTGAAGGCTTTGTTTGAACACAACCACTGGAACCAGCACTCAACTCACAAACTGCTTGGGGACATTCTTAATCATCTGTAATTAAAAAGAAAAGAAAAACCTATTTAATGCAATGAAAGTGGAACTGATTAGTGAGAGGCACATCAGGAGCAAGGAGATTTTTTTGCAAATGTATAATAATATATTAATTCACTGCCATTACAGATGGTTCAATCCTCCTGACACATACAATCCATTTGAGATGCAATTAACATGCATAATTATGCTAATTAAGCTGTAATTAAGTGTTAATTCTTCAGAGAATCCACTCTTTCTTTGTGTGTAATTTTCCATAAGATGGCGGTAAGGAATTTCAGTGTTGCTTTTTTATCTCCTCTCTTTAACTATCGAAAAAAATGACATTTCACTGGTGCTGTAAACCTTTTAAATAATTTCTAACCTGGATTCTGAAGTGAACAACAAAAGAGCAAAATAAATGACACTTGACTATTTGTTTTTAATTATTATATTAATATTGTATTTGAACACCATTTCTTGATGAATGGACCAATAGAAATGCTCCAAAAATAATCTTTATCTACAGTTGCCCTTTGCAGATACAAGGCTTTTGCTTGATAGGGATACATTGGTATGTTACTGAAAATTGTAATAAAACTGCAGTAAAAAATAAAAATTACAGCAAAACTAATTTAGTAGAATTAGCATATTCATATCAGAGGAAAAGACTGATAGTAATTTAGCATAATTAATGTTGTTTAAGTTAGAAAGCACACCTGAGGTGAAAATAAAATTTAAATAGAGAAAATGCCCCAACAACAGCTACTGCATGTGTGTTCCACTGACTGCAACATTGTGGGAAGAGGGGTACTTGTTCAGAAACATGACTTTATTTGCATGTCAATTATGCACCAAATGAAGCACTTTTGTTGTGGGGCACCCTAATGAACAGTGTACATGTTTAATTAAAGGCAATTCATGTACAACTTTAATTAGAAACTACTAAAATTACATCTCAGATGAGCTATGAACTGAATACCCTGTGCACATAACTGTGCGTGTGCGTGTGTGTGTGTGTGTGTGTGTGTGTGTGTGTGTGTGTGTGTGTGTGCGTGTGTGCGTGCATGCGTGTGCGTGTGTGTGTGTCACCAGAGGGGATCAGCACCCTATGAGGTCAATCAGAGAGGAATCAAGAAGACATCTGCGCCCCGCTGACCTATCCAGAGACACTCATTACATGAGGAACCAATCAGCTCAGCTCTCAAAGCTTCATTATTGGCCCTTTAGCAGCCATAAAAACTATAGCAGCCCTCTATAACACGATACACCCCCATCAGTAACATACTGTGTCTATTCTGGTTGTGCTGCTTCCATGTGGTTTGAATTAGGAATGTTTTGTTAATAACAGATTGTACTTTTATTAAAAAAGTAATGTTTATTCACATATAAAAATCAAATATTCTTAACCCTAAACAATCACACAGCATCACTGTTTAAGTTAATAAATGTAGTTCACTAGAACTAAGCATGAATACATTAATGGACAGCTATTTTTTATCAATGAACAAAATTCCTCACATAATCCGAGTCTGATTCAAGAAAAAGACAACAGTGGGCCCCTCTAAATTACATTGCAAGCCTTTACCATTAAACCCAGCAGTATAAAAATAATTAAGTGCAGCGCTAAGTAACTGTGGAATCCCTGCCAAAATGTAATTAGAGATTCATCCGGTCGTATATATCAAAATTAGTGCACGTCAGCAGGGGGGCCATGCCTCAGAATGGGAGAGAGAAAGAGAGAAGCTTCCAGACTCCTTCCCCCCTCATGCCCACACTCCAAACCAAGCCTGTGAATTACAGCCTACAGTTCAAGCTCTGGAATTAAGGGATAATAATTAAAGTAGGAGAAGTTTAGCACCTGGTTTTGCTCATTTCTAATGGATTTCCCACACAAGGAAAGCCCTCAGTGCTTCCATTAATGGGCTGACCTAAAATAAACAGCAATTCCACTCATTATCTCCTGCTACCAACACCACTGGCCAGCAGGCCTCTAAGCACTTAGACAGAAATTAAATACAAAACTAGGTTCAAATAATAAGAGTGTGCTAAATGCATATGTTGGTATCTCAAAATGAACTCGTGTGGATACTTCAGTTACTGACACAATTCAGATACTGAATAATTTAAAAGTTTTCACACACTTAGGCACAAGTTCTAAATTCATTTGTATAGTTAAAAAATGAAAATTAAATTGTAAAAACTGCCCATTCTATAATCTGCTGACTTAATTATAAGATGCCACTAAAACAATCTATTTAAATACATCTACTGATACAGTTTACTGAGTGTAGTTCCACCCACTCACTTTAAAATATAAACAGTGTTTCAGTCTGGACTGTTTAATTTAATTATGCACAGTACAGGCTAGCCAGAACAAGGACAAGGCCCATCACTGTTTAATCAAAACCTTGTATCTCCCAAACAGCAAGGAGAAGAGATAACCCTTCGTAATTTTCAATGAAGGTCAATGTAAAAATGTTTAGTCCAAGTATTTCTGGAACATTTCTACTGTTCCATTCATGTCATCATTTGGACAATATGTAAACAACTGCTCAGTTCAAATAATGTCACAAAGTGACCAATGGCAAAATAATAAACAGTCATGTAAATT